>JALAZF010001300.1:0-28688 GCA_022829125.1 Lathyrus tuberosus
GCCAATCTACTTCAAAAATCCCATTTCTTGGGCATATTAAGATCATTGTACTTCATTTGTCAAAGGTTCATCGCAATTTACCTCGAAGTAACTTATTAAATGGGAAGAATGATGTCCAATTGGCCCTGCATATTTCATTTTCCCTCTTTGCTTCATCAAGAACAACTACATTTTGTTGCAAATAATGATCAAATTCATAAGATTTCTAATGTAAGAAATCGAACTAAAAATGAAATTGCTAAAAATCTTTATTCTGCTTACTTCACCATGAATTTACTTCCAGTTTGCATAAAGTACTTCAGTTTCAAAGCTGATATGTTCTCTCCATGATCCAAAATTTCTAGAGAACATCAAAACAAATAAGTTTGTATTAATACATGGAGAAGGTTTCAGAGCGTGATGTTGGTACAAGACTGTTGCGCTTCTGGAAGAAGTCAGGCTGCACCTTGTTACCTTATAAACCTCACCAGAGTCCATACCAGTTTAAGTGTAGCTGCATATAAAAATGATGCAACTTTTAGAACAATTTAAGTGTAACTGGAAAATGATTGAAACAAATGACAGAGAAAACTTTAAGAACAATTTAAGTGTACTCTGGTGCATATTGCGAAAATTATAACACTAGATCCAAAAACTTTGAAAGGGAAACCAGCAGCAACTGGAGCAACTGCTGAAGAGGAAGAACCTTGTGATAGAATCTGCAAACCTGACGGTGATCCTAGAATTGGCTGCTGGTGAATGGATGCAAATGTAGTTATTGATAAGTATCTTATTGTAAATGAATTTTAGATTAATTTTCTGCATTTTTAAGCTCTTTTCTAAACGCCTTAATGCGAAACAGCTTATTTTTAAGTGATTTTTGAATCAATGTTTTATTTTGTTTATTTGATGTTTTTATTTGTTTTGCAGCGTTTTTCGTAAAAAGGACGCGGCAAAAATCGGAAGAAAACACGATGAAATGAGCAACGTCGCGTGTCTGCAACAAACAGTGAATTCGCCTGGCGAATGGGTGGGCGGAAGGAGAAATTCGCCAGGCGAGTGCCTGGCGAGTCAACTGGCGAATGGATCTTCAAATTGAGTGGCTTCTGGAAGTGTTTCGCTGCAGCATTCGCCAGGCGACTTGGTGGAGAAAGTAATTCGCATGGCGAGTTTGGAATTCGCCTGGCGAATTCAAGTTTTTTTCTCAGGGTTCTTTGCACTGTTCTGGCACGTGGGTTGTACTTAAAAGGTTTCGCCAGGCGAATTTTGTAGCTCGCCTGGCGAATTTTTTTGGGCAGAAAGTGATATTTAGTGTGTTGGTTAGATATTTTTGAGAGGGACTTGATAAAACAATTGGAGAAACAATCTTTGTAACCTAGAAAACTCTTGAGATATCCAAAACTTCATCTTTTATTATTTTTCTTAGAATCCAAAGCTTTTATGCTTCAATCCTTGAACCTTTGAATATTGAAGTTCCAAAGCTTTGCAACTTGACTTGTCACCCAAGCTACATGAGAATGAGTAGCTAAACACTCTTGTGTTGAGGTTAGATGTAGTTGATCCTGATAATATGTATTTCTTTTGATCTTTTGTATATGAAAAAGGTCTTGGATCAATATAGATGAAGTTATTTGCTCTTAATGATTTATGTGTGGTTTGTATTGCTCTAGACATAGATTCTACAAATCATGACCTAATAATTTCATCTCTTAAAAACCAAACTCTAGACATAGATTTGGGATTTATTATTCGCTTTGTGTTGATCTTAACGATTGTTGTTTAGATTATTAGCGTGAGACATCATCTAACGGTCTAAACAATGATACTCACGACTTTGCTTTAGACATAAACTTAGTCGGGAGGATACGCGGTTTGTATTGGTCAGAAACTAAGTTCATATGCTTGATTAATCGGATATATGTGAAAAGGATTAGTGAAACCTAACCTTGACATGCTTTCCTAAAAACCTTACAAACTCTTTGCCATAAATTTACTCTTTGCTACCAATTAATGTTAAACGAAATCGAGAACCATTTGAAACTATTGAACTTAAAACATTGTAACTATTGAACGGCAAGCATCTAATATCGACAATCCCTATGGAGACGATAAAAACACCCCCTTAATACTGTTTCAACAAAATGGCGCCGTTGCCGGGGGATTGTTCATTGATATTGCAAGCATTGCAATAGTTGTGTTGTTTTAAGCTTGTTAACTTTTTCTCGAACTTGTTAATTTGTTTTGTTTAGTGTGCAGACCTTGTTTTATGCGAGGGAAACTACCGGCAGACCAACTTCTGTTCGATCCTGAGATTGAAAGAACCGCTCGTAGAATCAATAGCAGAACGAGATGAAGGAGGCAACTAGCGAGACAAAAGCAAGAACAAGAGGGAAGTTCTACTTCTATACCACCACCATTTCCACAGTTACTTCCAGCTATGGAACATCCACCACCACCACCACCACCTGCTTCTAGACCTTGTACCAACAATCCGAGACATAATGCACAGTTTGCTCGTAATGCGCAGAACGGTCGTCATTCAGAAATGAAGACTGGTATTCTCCAACTTCTATATCAAAGTCCTTTTACTGGTATGGATCATGAGGATCCTTTCACACATCTGACGAAGTTCTATGAGATTGCGGGAGCAACTGGTGCGCCCGAAGCTGAAGAGGAATCTATGTTTAAGAGACTATTCCCGCATTCCCTCATTGGGAAGGCCAAGGAATGGTATCTTGATCAGTCAACGGCAATAATTACGGATTGGAATGCATTTGAAGAAAAAAATTTGGAGCGATTTTTCCACATACTCGTTTTATGGAGGCAAAGACCGCAATCGCAGTGTTCACACAAGGTGCCAATCTCTCAATGAAGCGTGGGAGAGATTCAAATCTATGTTGAGAAAATGCAAGGGGCATGGCTTTGATTAATTGTCTCAAATTCATATTTTTCAGAATGGACTTCAACTTGTGCATAAAACCTTGTTGGGATGCCACCGCTGGTGGATCCTTGCTGAGCAAAACCGCTGCAGAAGCCACTGCTATTATTGATAAGATGGCTTTGAATGACCATCAAGGAAGTCATAATCGTGGACCTTCTCAACGGACTCCTGGAGTTTTGGAATTGGGGAACCAATGATGCTATACTTGCTCAAAACAAGTTATTATCCCAGCAAGTTGAGTTGTTGACGAAACAAATGTCTAAACTTCCTCAACAATTTAAAGAAATTCATGACTCCTCGAGTAAAAATGCACAAGTCTTGGTTTGTGAACTTTGTAAAGGCGACCATCCTACCGGATATTGTCCTCCGGTTGTGGAGAAGGTAAACTATGCTGGAAATCAAGAATACCAACCCCGACCTCCGTATCAACAAGGCAACCAAGGTTACCAACAACGGGGGTAACCAAGGTTATCAACAACCTTGGAGACCACAAGAAGCCGGACCATCAAACCGTCAACCGTACCAAAATTACACTCAACCTCCGCAAGCTTCCGTTGGAAATACGAAGATGGAAGACACTCTCACGCAATTTATGCAAATGTCAATATCCAATCAGAAGAATACCGATGCGGCCATAAGGAATCTTGAAACACAAGTCGGGCAATTATCAAAACAATTGGGCCGACCAACAAAAAGGACACTTTACGGCAAATACTCTTACCAAATCCTAAAGAGCATTGTAAGGCGATTCTAACAAGAAGTGGAAGAGAGATTGACATGGGTGTAGGTGAAAGTGTAGTGGAGGAGGAGGTTGTAGTTGAAAAAGAAAAAGATAGTGATGAATTGAAGTAGAAAAAAATGTTGAGGGTGTTTTTAGTTGAAAATGAGAAGGAAAAAAGTGATAATGATGAAAAAAGAGAGGGAGAAGAAAAATTGAAAAAGAACTAGGAAGGGAAAAGAACCGTTGAACAATATTCCGATCCAACATTTACCATGTCCTCATGCTCCTACAAAGAAAGATAGTGCGAGGCACTACGCTCGGTTGATGGATATTTTCAAACAATTACAAATAAACATTCCATTTTCCGAAGCTTTGGAGCAAATGACAAAATATGTGAAATTTATGAAGGATATTCTCACGAAAAAGAAGAGGTACCATGATCAAGAGACCATCATGGTGGATGCTAGTTGTAGCGCTATCATTCAACGTACTCTCCCGAGGAAAGAATGTGATCCGGGACGAGTCACCTTGCCGGTTACTATAGGAAATATCTATGTGGGCAACGGATTGATTGATTTGGGCTCTAGTATCAATTTGATACCTTTGTCGATTGTGAAAGCGGTTAGGACACATGGAATTAAGATCCACTCAAATGACATTGCAACTCGCAGACAAATCCACTACCCGTCCTCACGGTGTAGCGGAAGATGTATTGGTTAAAGTGGACAAATTCTTATTTCCTATTGACTTCGTGGTAATTGAAATGGAGGAAGATGAAGACGCTCAATTGATTCTTGGGAGACCGTTTATAAAAACTGCTAGAATGACGATTGATATGGACGACGGTCTCATGAAGGTTAGAGTCCAAGATAAGGAGGTTTGTTTCAACCTATTTGAGGCCATGAAACACAAAAACGACAAAGGTGATTGTTTTAGAATAGATGCAACGGAAGAAGTGGTTATGGATGTCACAAAACAAATTCATGTAGTGAACCCTTTGCAAAGAGCTCTTGATGATTCCTTTGAAGTATTCTCCGATGAAGAGGAAAGAGCACTCGAAGAGTGCTTAAAGGAACTTGAATCTTTGGAAGAGTTGCAACCTTGGGAATGTGAAGAGGACGTGCTAAAAAAAAGAGGTGAGTGATGCGAAATCTCAACTTGAATTGAAGGTGTTGCCTTCGAATTTGAAATATGCTTTTTTGGATGACGATTGTAATAAACCTGTTATCATAAGCAACATTTTATCTGACAATGAGGAAGACCGGTTAATTCAAGTTTTGAGGAAAAATCAAGAAGCAACGGGATGGACTCTTTCCGATATTAAAGGCATAAGTCCCTCTTATTGTATGCATCGTATATTCATGGAAGAGGATTTCAAACCGGTCTGCTCAACCACAACGCCGTTTGAATCCAACAATGAAAGAAGTAGTAAGAAAGGAGGTTGTAAAGCTCTTGGATGCCGGTATGATTTACCCGATTTCCGATAGTCCTTGGGTAAGTCCGGTCCATGTTGTGCCAAAAAAGGGAGGAATGACAGTGATCCGTAATGAAAAAAATGAGTTGATCCCGACAAAAATGGTGACGGGATGGAGGATGTGCATAGACTATAGGAGGCTAAACGCCGCGACAAGGAAAGATCATTTCCCACTTCCTTTTATGGACCAAATGTTAGAAAGATTGTCGGGCCAACAATTTTATTGTTTTTTGGATGGTTATTCCGGGTATAACCAAATTACAGTGGACCCGGATGACCATGAGAAAACTGCATTCACTTGTCCTTTCGGAATTTTTGCCTACCGAAAGATGTCGTTTGGTCTATGCAACGCACCAGCGACGTTTCAACGTTGTGTGCAAGCTATTTTCTCTGATCTTATTGAAAAGACAATGGAGGTTTTCATGGACGACTTCTCCATTTTCAGAGCGTCTTTTGATCTTTGTTTGAGAATTTAGAGGTTGTGCTTGAACGGTGTGTTGAGACGAATTTGGTATTAAACTGGGAGAAGTGCAATTTTATGGTTACGGAGGGAATAGTGTTGGGCCACAAAGTCTCCTCCAAAGGTCTTGAGGTTGATCAAGCCAAAATTGAAGTGATAGAAAAGTTGCCTCCTCCAACGAATATCAAAGACATCTGAAGTTTTCTCGGACATGCAGGATTCTATCGGAGATTCATCAAGGACTTCGCGAAGATAACAAAGCCATTGAGAAATTTGCACAACTAAGATAAGGTTTTTTGACTTTGATGAATCTTGCATGTTTGCTTTTAATGTTTTAAAGAAAAGTTTGACTACCTCACCCATAATCATCTCACCTAATTGGAAATTGGATTTTGAACTAATAACTAATGTGTGATGCGAGTGATTATGCGGTGGGTGCTGTTTTGGGTCAGAGGAAAACAAAATTTTTTTCATGCTATACACTATGCGAGCAAAGTTTTAAATGAAGCTCAAATTAACTATGCAACAGCTGAAAAAGAGTTGCTTGCCATAGTGTATGCATTGGAAAAATTTCGTTCCTATTTGATTGGGTCGCGAGTTGTCGTTTATATGGATCACACAACAATTAAGTATTTGCTCACCAAGCCCGATTCTAAACAGAGGCTAATTCGTTGGATCCTCTTGTTGCAAGAATTTGATCTAGAAATTCGTGACAAGAAAGGATCCGAGAATTTGGTGGCGGATCACTTATCCCGCCTTGTGAACGTTGACGTGACCAAAAAGGAGTGTGAGGTCAAAGAGGAGTTTCCAGACGAAAAATTATTTAGGGTGCAGGTTAGACCATGGTTCACCGACATGGCTAACCACAAAGTCGTCGGATTGATACCTGATGGTCTAACTCACCATCAAAAAAGGAAATTTTTGTCGGACACCAAGTCTTTTGTGTGGGATGAACCACATTTGTTTAAACTTGGTGTCGATAACCTCTTGAGAAGATGTGTGTCAGTAGATGAAGCCACGAACATACTGTGGCATTGTCACAACCCTCCGTATGGAGAACATTTTAACGGGTTAAGAACGGCAACAAAAGTCCTTCAATCGGGCTTTTATTGGCCTTCTTTATTCAAAGATGCGCATGCGCAGCCCAAAGTTGTGACAAATGTTAGAGAAGTGGTGGAATTTCACAGCGGCATGAAATGCCTTTGCAAAATATGTTGGAAAGTGAAGTATTTGATTGTTGGGGAATCGACTTTGTCGGACCGTTTCCATCTTCATTTTCTAACGAGTACATTTTTGGTCGCTGTTGATTACGTTTCCAAATGGGTTAAGGCAATAGCATGTGCTAAGGCCGATGGAAAAACCGTAATAAAATTTTTGAAAAGAAACATTTTTGCTCGATTTGGTACTCCGCGAGTGTTGATAAGTGACAGAGGATCCCACTTCTGTAACACTCAGCTTGAAAAAGCTTTGGAGCAATATGGTGTTAAGCACAAGGTTGCAACACCATATAATCCTCAGGCTAACGGGCAAGCGGAGGTAATGAACCCCCCTGGCTTTTGTATTTGAGTGAGGCTTCTCTAAAACCATTAATGGATTAAAAGACTCTTTGGGATCCTCTTGAATTACTCCTACTGAATTGGATATAAGTTCCTGGGCAAACAATCATGTATTAACATCAATATCTGCCCAACCACCTACACCATTTACAACACCATCAAAATCAAAGGTCAAATCAAGAAAACTTATCTTTACCTACTACAAACCAAATGCTTCAATACATTTCTTCACCAGCTTGGAAGTATAAATTATTTATTTTACCATCTTTGAAAATGTTATGAAATCGAATATACATTTTGATTTATCGATAGTTTAAAATGCATTCCATTTCATCATATCAAAAACTTCACCGGTATGCCCATTTACGACCTCACGCTCTATTTTTGTTACATCAACAACGCTGTTTTCTATTCCGTATCCAAAAGCTGCAACACCATGGTTTAGTGTTGTTCCACATCTTCTTGTAAACACACCTTGAAAAGAGAAAATGGCATATGTTAAATAACAAAACACTGGAAATATATCAGTATCAATGTTGATAAGAAACTGGAATACACTGTCTGCTTTGAGTTTGTGTTATGATTTTGTTGTATATGTTAACCTAAATACTAAATATCCTTTACCATATAAGATAATATAGCAAAGAATGTTTCTACCATTTTTCATGTTCTATTATGGATAATTACAGCAAATCATGTATATGACTTACTCATTATCTAATTCATTCAATTATGAAAATATAATAGAAGTCACTCATAAGCTCCCTCATTGTAGCCTACTCATTAAAGACATGTATGAATTAGAGTTTTGGTTTGTTTGAAGAAATAGATAATTGAAACATGTTTAAAAATTAAAAGGTTAGTTAGGTTATAGGAAAGAGACATTTGACTTGTTTTCAACAGCCTACTGTTGTGCAGCCTGTAAAAAAATAGAAAGAGTATGTGATCAAGTGTTAAGCACAATTAGAATATAGAATATGATAAGGAAAACATAAACACCAATAATGAGAATTCATCGGTAACACTTAGAACATAATATCAAACCAAGTAGATGCCAATCTACTTCAAAAATCCCATTTCTTGGGCATATTAAGATCATTGTACTTCATTTGTCAAAGGTTCATCGCAATTTACCTCGAAGTAACTTATTAAATAGGAAGAATGATGTCCAATTGGCCCTGCATATTTCATTTTCCCTCTTTGCTTCATCAATAACAACTACATTTTGTTGCAAATAATGATCAAATTCATAAGATTTCTAATGTAAGAAATCGAACTAAAAATGAAATTGCTAAAAATCTTTATTCTGCTTACTTCACCATGAATTTACTTCCAGTTCACATAAAGTACTTCAGTTTCAAAGCTGATATGTTATCCCCATGATCCAAAATTTCTAGAGAACATCAAAACATATAAGTTTGTATTAATACATGGAGAAGGTTTCAGAGCGTGATGTTGGTACAAGACTGTTGCGCTTCTGGAAGAAGTCAGGCTGCACCTTGTTACCTTATAAACCTCACCAGAGTCCATACCAGTTTAAGTGTAGCTGCATATAAAAATAATGCAACTTTTAGAACAATTTAAGTGTAACTGCAAAATGATTGAAACAAATGACAGAGAAAACTTTAAGAACAATTTAAGTGTACTCTGGTGCATATTGCAAAATTATAACACTGGATCCAAAAACTTTGAAAGGGAAACCAGCAGCAACTGGAACAACTACTGAAGAGGAAGAACCTTGTGACAGAATCTGCAAACCTGACGGTGATCCTAGAATTGGCTGCTGGTGAATGGATGCAAATGTAGTTATTGATAAGTATCTGATTGTAAATGAATTTTAGATTAATTTTCTGCATTTTTAAGCTCTTTTCTAAACGCCTTAATGCGAAACAGCTTATTTTTAAGTGATTTTTGAATCAATGTTTTATTTTGGTCTATTTGATGTTTTTGTTTGTTTTGCAGCGATTTTCGTAAAAAGGACGCGGCAAAAATCGGAAGAAAACACGATGAAATGAGCAACGTCGTGTGTCTGCAACAATTAGTGAATTCGCCTGGCGAATGGGTGGCGGAAGGAGAAATTCTCCAGGCGAGTGCCTGGCGAGTCAGCTGGCGAATTGATCTTCAAATTGAGTGGCTTCCTGAAGTGTTTCGCTGCACCATTCGCCAGGCGACTTGGTGGCGAAAGTAATTCGCATGGCGAGTTTGGAATTCGCCTGGCGAATTCAAGTTTTTTTTCTCAGGGTTCTTTGCACTGTTCTGGCACGTGGGTTGTACTTAAAGGTTTCGCCAGGCGAATTTTGTAGCTCGCCTGGCGAATTTGTCTGGGCAGAAAGTGCTATTTAGTGTGTTGGTTAGATATTTTTGAGGGGGACTTGAAAAAACACTTGGAGAAACAATCTTTGTAACCTAGAAAACTCTTGAGATATCCAAAACTTCATCTTTTATTATTTTTCTAAGAATCCAAAGCTTTTATGCTTCAATCCTTGAACCTTTGAAGATTGAAGTTCCAAAAGTTTTGCAACTTAGCTTGTCATCCAAGCTACCATGAGAATGAGTAGCTAAACACTCTTGTGTTGAGGTTAGATGTAGTTGATCCTGATAATATGTATTTTTTTAGATCTTTTGTATATGAACAAGGTCTTGGATCAATATAGATGATGTTATTTGCTCTTAATGATTTATGTGTGGTTTGTATTGCTCTAGACATAGATTCTACAAATCATGACCTAATAATTTGATCTCTTAAAAACCAAACTCTAGACATAGATTTGGGATTTGTTATTCGCTTTGTGTTGATCTTAATGATTGTTGTTTAGATTGTTAGCATGAGACATCATCTAACGGTCTAAACAACGATACTCGCGACTTTGCTTTAGACATAAACTTAGTCGGGAGGATACGCGGTTGTATTGGACGGAAACTAAGTTCATATGCTTGATTAATCGGATATATGTGAAAAGGATTAGCGAAACCTAACCTTGACATGCTTTCCTAAAAACCTTACAAACTCTTTGCTACCAATTAATGTTAAACGAAATCGAGAACCATTTGAAACTATTGAACTTAAAACATTGTAACTATTGACCGGCAAGCATCTAATATCGACAATCCATGTGGAGACGATAAAAACACCCCCCTAATATTGTTTCAACGGTTATTACAGCAACAACAACAATTTTCTCTTCCAATATTGATCATTGAATCTGCAGGATGAGTTATAAAATTTATTGTGGAGACATCAATGAGTCTATAAGGTAAGATTCATAGCATTGCTTTCTAATTATATACGCATTTTTTGAGCTGAATAGTCCTGGTTATCGTATTGTACTATGCATGTGAGTCGTATCTCAGTTCCAATTCATAAGATTCAATTGAGGATCATCTAGTTCACGTTTTGAATCTCGATTTGATAACTATGGTTTAGCTTCTAAAAAAATAGGTACCCCCATGGACTCATAGGGTAGAATATGGAATGGTGATAGAAGTTTCATACCTTTTCATGCTACAAGAGGGTTTAAGATTCATAATAGCTTCAATCAATCTATTGGAGAAACCGCCGTCTACTGTTGTCTAAACGGGAAGAGTCTAGGCACGACAAAATACGATGGTGTATAACCTACCTCTCGAGGGATTAGGGGACTACTGCATCATCTTTCATTTTGCTGGAATTCTTCCCGTGTTTTCCCCATTTGATGTGTTCATAAACGGAGATATTGTAAAGTCAAACTATGCAATAAAAAGATCAGAAATCAGTGCTTTATAGATTACAATAAAGAGGATCAGCAACATGAATATAACACTAAGAAGTGTCAACTTCTACCCTCAGATCAATGCATTTGAGGTATATAATATGGTTGATATTCTGCCTGAAGCCTCCTCGACCACAGGTGCCTCTTTGACCACAGTTTGACTATATTTTATCTTCTACGTACCCGCTTAACTAAGTTGTTGATCCAAACAGGGTCTAACTGTTATCTCCAACAACACAAGAATCAAGAATCAAGAATCAAGCATATGAGAGAGATGGAAAAATTACATCTGTAATACAAAAACTGTAGCGAAAAAAATAAAAGAACACAAAAGCAAACCTTAAGTAACATACAATGTGATAATACCAAACCAAAAACTACAAAATCGGTGAAATGAAAAATGGGCAAAAGAAAACAGAAGACAAAACCAATCACAAAGCAGCTGGAGAATGAGAACTGTTGTCGACGGCGAAGTTGATCGAAACAAATTCTAACTGATTCAATAAGAGGGTCGTAGGATGAAGAGTAAGAATATGACTTTGGTTTTTTTATTGGAGGTGGTGGTGGCCATATATGGCGGAGAAAGGAGGTCATACACAAGAGATCACACGGACAAAAAAACCATCACAAGCACAATGCACATGATACATCATCACACATACGAAATCAAGCACAATGCTCCCTAGTTACAATCCAATTCCTAAATAACCAAAACTGAAATAACACAGAAAAGACATTTAATTGGCTATAGCATACAGTGATGCATCCATGAGCTTGAAACTTTTGCTGAGGTCAAGAATCTGCAGGTCATGACAGAAATTTGCAATAGTTCTAACAGCATCACTTTTGATAAATAACCACATTATAGAGTGATGAAACAAATGTGAAAAACATGTTTTAGAAGAGAAATATAGAAAAATGAATGAACATAGAAACAAAAATCTGGAAATCGAAACATGAGGAAACTTGGTTGCAATAGAGATTGAAGACGACATGAATTGAAAAAACAATAAAAGAGGGAAAAAAACATACCTTTTATAAATAGCAGGGGAAGAAAAAACACAGAAAAAACATACCTTCAATCATTCCATCTCGAGCAAGCATAAACCAAAAGCTGAAAAATAACGCCAGATTGATAACTGCTCAAATAACTTGCATCAAAAGTAGCATATTTAAACAGTAACATTGTTTCATTGAGAATGAGGATAATTGAGTTGATCCTACTCAGTTAGATATGTTAAGAAAACTGTTCTTGACACCCAAAGTTTGATAACATCATAGTATAATGAGAAAAAACAACCACAGTTCCTTACTGAGAGACATACCTTAGCCACATATTTTGAATCATCCCCTCTTCTCTTAACTTTTGCCTGCAATTATCTCCAAAAAATTATAACATCAGACCTTAAAATTAAATTAATAGAGTATAAACATCAAAGGAATATCGTTATAAAGTATATAAAGTCGTATTGGGCATGTTATTTAAAGCTTATCTGCACTAATATGAATAAGACAACACTTAGTAACATAATAAAGCCCTATAGCAAGTACCCAGTTTCCATATAACACGCCATAGATCTGAAAAAACAAATGAAAATGAAATTAAGTGGAAGTTTTCATTACTTTTCAACAAAATGTTTCCCCTTTCCAATTGTATGATAATCATTATGAAAACCACATAACTAAACTCATTCAAATGATGAATAATATATAAAACCATTAAAATTAGAAATAAAAAGGATACAAACACTCACCTTGAATATAAAACCCTAGTCGTCACAAGATATACTTTCCTTACCCATTGTATCATCTGTGTTTTGGTGTCTTTCATAGATCTGTGGTGTTCTTCTTTCGAACTACTCAGCCATAATACACGTTCTCACACAGCAAATCTTTCTTGAGTCTTCATATACCCAACGTTAGAGATCGATATTGAAAAAACACAGCCATTATCTAGTAGGGGAAGAAGAAACGGAGATGAAGGAGAATGGGGGCGGCGACGGTGTAGGTTTTGACGGAAATGACGGAAAAGAGAAATGAGAGAAAACGGGAGAGAGAAAGAGAGAGGGAAAAGTATGGGAGAGAGAGAGGGAGAGAGAGAGAGAGAGAGAGAGAGAGAGAAAACGTGTGAGTAGGTTTATGTGGGAAGGAGGGTAAAAACGCTGGAGACCAATGTGAAGTTGACAAATTCCATTTAATTGTGAGAATCAAGTTATGATTTTGGATGAAATTGCTAGTTACCAAAACAACATTTTCATAGTGTATTTTTTTTTCTGGTCGAAGGGCAATTAGGGCAATGCGTGGAACTTTTTTTGTATTTGGTAGATAGTAGATTATATTCTGAAAACTAAATTGAAGGCGTCTCCCTTTATCTTTTTTCTAACTCAAACTGAAAATGTCGCGTTTGAAGCATTATTTATAAATAAATGCTAACTTCTGTGTGTCCATGTATGAACGTATGATATGAGATGAATCCTTTAAATAGGTGGTTTCAATTTTGTATTAATGGAGAATGAGACATTTGTTTATAGTATGTTTAACCTTTGATACACTTCATCTTCTTGCCATTTTCATAGGTTACCAATGGATAGTGCCATTTTTTAAGGTATGTAAAACAGACGGTTTGACATTTTGAATTGTAAAAAGGCTTTATAAAATACTTTTTAACGGTTAAACAATGATAAAGAGTACAAAGAATTGGTAACTCGGTTCGATGCAATGTCATTTATGGCTGTAGGGTTGTAATTCAAAAGAAAGGATATTTATTAATTTAAGTGGTTTATAGTGCACAACGATTTCATCTGAAATCTCTCAATTTAATGTATTTTTTCTAAAATTATACGTTAATTTCAACTCAAACTCCCCCTAAATCTGATATTTCATCACTTTCACTAAAACACTCTCTCAAGTGCTTGCAAAAAACCAATCATTTATCGTGTTTCAAAATCATAATTACGCATCAAATACTCTATCTATCTTAAATATGAAAGACAAACTTGTTAGACGATGACGACTTGTCTAGAGGGTGGTGAATAGACACCCAATCCAAAATCACAAAATAAAATTTAGGTTTTTAAAGTTGTTAGAAAAAAGAGAGCGCGCGAAAGGTTTTGATATGGATCGATAAAAATCGTCTATACGAACCTAGTTATTGGAACTCGGATATGCAAAGCCAAATATGGAATGACAAACACAATAATCGAAATTAACCTTTAATCGAATATCACGTTATTACTCGTTTAAACTAATGAATTTAGTAATGCTATTTCCAATGATAATAAGCAAAAATATTGAACTATGCATTTTATCGAACACTTGGTGTGCGAACGAATTTTTCAGAATTTCCTTTGTATTATTGCTGATATGAAAACCACTTATAATCACAATTGATTCTAAGCTAATCAACAATCAAGTTTTAAAACAGAAAGATCACAGGAAAATTCTTACGAGTCGATCGATTAATCAATGTTATTCGACAAATTGCGTAATGCAAAATAAAATGAGTAAAGAGATAATAGAGAGATCGACACGAGGATTTGTTCACGCAGTTCCCCACTTTAGTCCTCGCGTTTGGGTACGTCTGAGCCTAATTTTCAATGTGGAATTAGGATACTTTCTTACTATGCAAAAAGTGGATATACAAGAAAAGTGTTCAGAGCAACCATACAAACAATACTGGTTCTGATGTTGATTCAACCTTTTTTCTTCTTTTGATCTTGAGTAAGACCAAGACAACAATGAATGCTAATTGACTTGTCGATATTGCTACTCCTTTGCGTTCTTTATCTCCAAAACTTTCGCGCACAATCAATTGCACCGATTGTTCCACAAGACTTCAATTTGATCTGCCGTTCTCAGCTACTTCCTTTGCGTTCTTTATCTCCAAGGGGTCCTTTGCGTACTTTATCTCCAAAGGCTTTCACAACGTCGCAATCCTCTCTTGAACGTCTTGCACGAAAACCCCCAAATATTTACACGATCTTGGAGGACAAACACGCGATTTTTTCGGATGAAGACCCCTACAAATCTCAATCTGATATTCTCGGCTACACAAGAACCTAATCGGATGTTATCAGGCCTTCGCCTAGCTGGCACCTCAATAAAAGATTATTATGTGTGATTTGTCAGTGTGTAGACATAGGACGGAGGTTGAAGATAATGAGCAAATGCAGACTAATTTTATGGTATCACCAGTTTGGAATGAAGCATGAATGATGTATTTATAGTTTTGGAAGATTGGTGGCAAAGAGGTAATTTTTGGAGTAAAAAAATGACAGAATTGACCAACTTAAACAGTATGTGCTGGCCTGAACGATGGATGTGTCGGCACATACTGTCAAAAATACCAACATGTGCCGATCTGAAAGAACATATGTGCCAACCCAAGAGAAACATAATCTACAGCCTTATTTAGGGCACTAGATGTGTCGGCCTGAAACACGTATGTGCCGGCACATAATTGTGAAACTTACAGTATGTGCCGACCTGAAATAGGTACATGTCGACCGAAACAAAACAGAAGCTACGGGCTTAAATAATGAGTTACATGTGCCAACCTGAAATGTGAATGTGTCGGCACATGCAATGCATTTTTATGCAGAAACTAATTTTCATGATTTTGAACAATTTTGAAGTGGTTTTTTTAATATTCCTAAGACCTCTAATGCAAGGGTGCCACAAAAAATCAGAGTTGCTGTCAAATATACTAAAATGCGAAGTAGCTTCAATTGTCTTAACATCATGGAAAACATCTCATGGTGAAGTTGCACTCACAAAACTAAGAGATATTACTGCACAAGAAACACAAAACAAAGACTCAGAGAAACTCTAATATACAAACACTTGATTTCTTTCTTCAAATGTGAGTCTTCAAATAAGAAGTACCATTTCTTTATATAAATGATATGATCCACCCAAAAAGTCTAATAGGGTTCAACAAAAAATCACTCCAATTTAATATTCAGTCAATCAAATCTTTTTAATAAAACCAAATCTTTTAATTAAATCATATTTAATTTAATCTTCGTCATTCAGATTTATGATTTAATAAAATATTTTCTAAGCTTATTTGAATTAAAATTCTTTTCCCAAAGGTAAAACTTCTAATTGAACTAAATTTAAAACAAATCTTCTAATAAAAGCTGAAGTGGTCGCATAATCGTTTGAGTTGCGTTTACCAATGTCAACTAGTGACAAGATATCTCACATCAAGTTAAGACATTTGGCTAAACAAGTAGCCTACAAAAATATGTCAATCAACTATAAGAACAAACTCCCTCTTTACCTATATTTTAGATAAAGCAACAATGGAAATATTTAAACATCATTTCTATCAGAGTACACACAACACAACAAATAAACAACAACATGTAACAAACAACATAAACTAAAACCATAAGTGTGTCGTATCTCTCCCAATTTTCCTTAAAAGATACAAGGGCAAGAGTTAAAAAAATCCAGCCACCCCAATAAACAAATCTAGCCATCACATACAAATTTATCCTTAATAAACCAACAAAATTATCAAAGAAAATCAAAAATCCAAAGCAGGGTTACTTTCAGAGGTGGAATCATCGACATTGTCATTATCTTCCTCTCAAGAACTAGAAAAATATTTAGTTTGATCCACATGTGCAACATCTGTTTCAAAATTAGGGACAAGTGATTGAGACAAAGAAGCTCTAAGAGTTTCAGGGATCAACATTTTGATGATTCCTTCAACAACACTTTTTCGTAGCAATGGACATTAACTATAATCTCCTACGGAACCTTTTCTTCGTGGATTAACACTTTGAGAATATAAATGTTGGTGGAGTATATGGGGATCGAATGGTCTAGAAGGAGGATTGAATATACCATTCCCTTAAAACCATTTTCAAAAACATTTTGTTTTACAAAATTAGAGTTATACCAATAGATGCGTAGATCACACGCTCTAAGGTCTATTGTTGATATCATGAAAACAAATTATAAATTAGTAACAAACTCGTGCATATGCACGGGGTACGTTGTTGAGTGGTATATGGTTTTGGACGAGCATTTGATTGTATATTGTAATAAAAATAGAAAGTTGAAAAAAATTAAAAATGATAGTAAATTTAAGTTGAAATAGTAATAAATGTAGAATATGAAACGTAAACAACAATGTTATGAATAATATTATTAAAAATAAAAACTATTGAAACTTGTATTAGATAAATCAGTCGTTTTAATTTTTTTTTTACAAATAAGACAATTATTTTATAAGAGATAATACAATTTTAAAATATAAGCTCAACCATTTTAAAGCTCCCTTATATTTTTCAGATATTTGAAAATAATGGTCGATAAATTTCTATTATTCAATATTTGAATAAGTAGTAAAGTTGTCCCCGTTTATAACAATTGTAATTTTTTACGTATATAAAAATATTTGAATCAATAATATATTTTTTTCAGTATACAAATATTATTTTTGTTTTAACAATATTTATAAAAATGTTTAAATCAATAGTAAAGTTGTTCTTTTATATAAAAATATTTGAATCAATAATGTATGTTTTTCCATATTATTTTTGTTTTGATAATATTTATAAAAATATCTAAATTAATAGTAAAATTATTTTCGTATATAAAAATATTTGAATGTACATTAAAAACAATATGTCTAAATATTTTTCTGTTTAAATCTAACTGATTATGATAAATACAAAATATTAAAATAAAAATAAAACTTAAAAGTAAAACATTATATTTTTCTCGTGCATAAATATTATTTTTGTTTTTGACATCATTTACAAAATATTTGCTCAATAGTAAATCTTTTTCCATCAAACCTAAATTTTAATTTCAATTTTTTGGCTACTCATATTTATAAAGAAGGTAATCATTGTGCAGATAAGTTAGCTAACTTAGGTTTTTTAGTCACTAATCTTACGTGGTGGGCTGATATTCATTCTGATGTAGCGCTTGATTTCAATCGGAACAAGCTTGGGATTACTAATTTTAGAATTAGATAGGTTTGAAGTTTCGATTTTATGCCCCCCTCATTTTTGTACCTACTTCTCATTTATTTTATCCAGGCTTATGCCTTTTATTTAAAAATAAAAAAAAAATACTATGCCAAGGTTGCAATTCCTTAATTTATTTGATATATTTATATACGCAAAGTATCTTATTGTATATGAGAATAATTTTGATGTCCACCCTGTCAAAGTGATACCTCTAATGAGAATCCTAAGTTTCTCTTGTGATATAGCGTCCAAATTTTTTATAATTATAATAAATTGATTTCAGTTATTATTTGGCTATTCTTTTTAATTCAGTTAAGCAATAATTGAGTTTGTTTGGTTATTTCGCTAATCATTAAGTGGAATGTTAGACGATGGAGTATTATATCACATCATACTAAATTATACTTCTAGAAGTTCCTTCTACCAATGTTTCCCACTAAAACTTATAGGCTTAAATGCACTTTTAGTCATTCTATTTACAAAATTTTAACTTTTAAGACCCCCCTATTAATTTTTTTAACTTTTTAGTCCCTTTAGTTATAAATTTTTGGGATTTTAGTTGGTCCCCCATAGATTCTGAATATGTGGCATTTTTTATGCTAAGTTGGTTTGGTTTCTCATTTGCCATGTCATTTTTTGTAATTCCATTAATAATTTATAAATAAACATCATTTTAAAAAACATTAATAGGAATTTGAAATTGTATTTAACTATGAACCTTAATTAGTGTTCATCCATCTCTTGTTATCCAGAAAAACATCAGTTCTTCTCACGTTGTCTTATTCTGACCTATTGCTTCTTCTGTCGTCCTCTTCTTCATACCAAAGATCGTAAGCATTAATGGCAGGTTCTTCTCAAGGTTACAGTCGCACAAGATCCCAATCGAGCTTCAGAGCAAACCGACTTGAATGCCTTTGTGGACTCGATGCTCCACTGATGACTTCATGGACGGAATCTAACCCGGGACGACGGTTTTATGGCTGTGGAAAGTACAAGCTTGATGGACAAAAGAGATGTAGTCATTTTGTCTGGTACGATGAAGAGATGAACGAAAGAGCGAAAGAACTGATTACGTCGTTGCAGGAAAAATTAAGTGCAGAGAAGAAAAAGGTTAATGAAGGCAAGCTCAAAGAGGAAGCATTGAAAATGAATATCAAGTTTCTTAACATGCAGCTGAAGTTTACAAGTTTTATGAGTTTTGTCTTGTTATTAGCTCTAGTTGTTTCAAATGTAATGAAGTATGTGTTTCAACTGAAGTAGGTGTTGTTGTTTGTAAGTATTTGTTGTGTTGTAACCCTTTGATAATTGATGAATGAGAAGTGTTGTTGTTTGTTAATCTTTGTTGTCTTGTAACCCTTTGACAATTGTAAGACTTGTTTACAATTAGTTTATGGTAACCTGTTGTTTATATTTTAAGACTTGTTTACAATTAGTTTATGGTAACCCTTTGATAATTGTTGTTTGTTCATCCTGTCACAGCAGTAGGTACTTGGTAACAGCAGAAACTGCATAATACTAACTGCATAACTTACAGAACTTGTTCCAAAATACATTTCATGTTCCAAATTTAGTACAAAAGGACATAAGGTACATAACATTCAAAATAACATAATACTAACTGCTTGTTCCATTACATATTTAGTACAAAATGACATAACATTGACCCTAAGATGATCTAATCTTGAGAAGGTTGTGGGGCTTGTGATGAATTCCCAATTTCTGCTGCCTTATTTTTCTTTCCACCTTTTGTTTCAATTTTCAGCCTCTTTCCACCTTTGGGTTTCTTGTTCCCACCTTTTGGTATGGCTCTCTCAGCAGCCCTTTTGCCCTTGCAACTTCTTTTGTTGTGTCCCATTTCACCACATTTGTGACAACTAACTGTTGTAAGCTTTCTAGGGAGGACATGGAGATTTCTTGGCTCATCATTCACTTTATTCCTCAGCTTCTTTGGTCGACCTATGGCCCTTCTTAGAACAGGTGGATTGATCTTGACCTGATCCTCCAACAAAGGCCAAAGTTGGGGCCCATTTGTGGGGTAGATGATATGAGAATAAGTGTCCATGAAAATAGATTTCCTGCACAACAATTCAACTCTATAAGTCTAAGTCATTACTATTCCAACATAAACCAACAATATGCAACAACTTACATACCTGTAGTAATCAGATACATAATCCTCAGGTGTTTTTTTGTTTTGCCAGATACATGAAATTGCATGACTACAAGGAATTCCTGTCAAATCCCATGTTCTACATGCACATGTATGTTGTTTCAGATTCACTGAATATGTTTCTAGACCATTTGTAACACCAAAGATTGCAAGTTCTTCATCCCCATGCCAAGTAGGTGTCCAACTTTCTGCATGTTTTTTGTTCTTCTCAAGTATCAGCTGTATTCTAGGGCATATTTCACCACTGTATGAGGTCATTAACTCCTTTTGACTAGTAATCCTTTTAGTTGGGTAGTGTTTAATACCCTCCAACAGTGTAATTATAGGCTTATCCCTACATTCTAGAACTGCCCTATTAAATGCCTCACACATGTTGTTAACTTGGAGATCACATTTAGAGTATGTTTTGAAATGTGACCTGGACCATAAATGTGCAGGGATATCAAGCATGTCTTTCCAAGCAGGTTCCTTCAGAACTTTTAACCTTTGCATTGCCCTCTCCCAAGCTGGTATGGTTGTAGCTCTTGCAGCACTCCACATTGCTTCTTTCAATTCAAGTCCTGGATGCCTCTTCTTCCAATTTCCATAGAGATGTTTCACACACAATCTTTGCTCCACATGCTCACTTACACTTTGAACAGCAGGAACCAAACCCTACAAATCACAATGAACAAGTAATTTAAATACAAATCAGAATGAACAAGTAATTTAAATACAAAATAATTTAAAGCATACCTTTTGCTCATCAGAAATGAAGGCATAAGGCCTGTGAATAATTTCCAAAAGGTCTTCAAGTAGCAGATAAATAAACCACTCCCAAGATGCTCTAGTCTCAGCTTCCACAATAGCATATGCAATAGGAAAAATCTGATTGTTTCCATCCCTTCCAATGGCTGCCATCAATTGCCCACCAAAGTCACCCTTCAAAAAACATGCATCTAACCCTATTAATGGCCTACAGTACTTGGCAAATCCATACTTGCATGCTTCCAAACAAATATATATTCTTTCAAACATAGGTCCGTCATTGGAGTCAGCACATTGCACATAAACTGTACTATTTGGATTTGACTTTAGAAGTTCTTCAACATAACTTCTTAGATGTGAAAATTGATCAATTCCAGCTCCTTGAATCATTTCCATTGCCTTCCTTTTTGCTCAGTAAGCTTGATCATGTGACAATTTAACACCCCGTCTATCAAATGACTCAGCAATTAAACCAACAGGTTTCATATTAGGGCTATGTCTTAAAATATTAGTAAACTTCTTAGCTAGCCAACCTGTTTTTTCTTGCCTATTCTTAGGGGTTCTACAACAGTCATGTTCATCCACAAGACTTACAATTTGCCAGAACTGATTACCAACCCTTTTCCTTAGCCTCATGTAAAACCTACAACCTTCCATACACCTTACTACCATCCTCTTGGCATCATTTTTCTTAATGAAGATATTATTCTTCATATCCATTGCATAGTCCTTAAGAGCCTCTCTCACTAAATCTTTGTTGTTAAACACCATGCCCAACTGAAACTTTAACCCTTCACCACTTCTATAAGCTGGGAATGTTTCACTCTCTTCATCATGCTCATTATCAGGAGGAGTAAACAGCTGATCAGAATCACATTCACATTCTGTCTTGTCATTTCTAATAACCTTCTCATTGTCTTGTAAAACTGTAGTCCAATCCACATTAATGGACTCAGTTTCATCCTCACTTACAACATACTCATCATCCCCTTCACTTAATGAATCATCCTCACTTACAACATACTCGTCATCCCCTTCACTTAATGAATCCGCATTACCATCCACTTTATCTTCCACATTATCCTTCTCACCATCATTACCATCCACTTTATCTTCCACATTATCCTTCTCACCATCATTATCATTTTCAGTAGCCCTTTCCTTATTAACCTCAACATTCACATTATCCTCCATTTCCTCATTAACCTTTTCAGCAACATTTTCCTCCTCTATTATCTCAGCATCATCTATAACATCCGGAATACACACAGAGTGCTCTACATAGACATCTACAACTTCATAGTCTTCAATATCAGCAATGAATTTCAACACATCTTGATCAGAATTTAGGGGTCTAAGTCCACGTGCAAAACTAAATTTGGGGTTCCAGTACCATAAACACTTAATATTTGTGTATCCCTCATTGTGAATCATCTTTTCTATCTCCATATAAGACACATAATCCATATCAAATTCCCAATTCATTTCAGATATTATCCCATTGATATACCACTTAACAGGTTTGGACACTAATTGTCCCCTAAGATGAAATCGTATCCTAATCCCTTTACTTTGGCTTGGTCTGCAATTTATATAACACAACAAAAATAAGCAACAAACCCAAATTCGTAATAAACAACAAATAAACCCTAATTTCAGATTAAACAACAATACTCTAGTAGGACCACATTCAAGTTAAAAAACATTGTTGGGACCACGTTCAGAATAAGGTAACATTGTTGGGACAACATGTTTCAGATATGGTAACATCTTGGTAGAAACAAAAACCCTAAATACTGTACAGAAATACCACTAACCTCATGCAAAAGTTCACTTTTTCCTTCGATTTTGCACTTGGACGTCATTCGTTCTCCATTGTCAGCGTGCGTTTCAGCTTCAGCAACGAAAAGAGAGAAAGAGATTCAGGGGTCTTCTTTGTGTGCTTCACTTTGAACAGAATTTCAACAGCCAACTCACTTTCAATTATAAACCAATTTCAATTAATAAAACAATTTCAAATTCCTATTAATGTTTTTTAAAATGATGTTTATTTATAAATTATTAATGGAATTACAAAAAATGACATGGCAAATGAGAAACCAAGCCAACTCAGCCTAAAAAATGCCACATATTCAGAATCTATGGGGGACCAACTAAAATCCCAAAAATTTACAACTAAAGGCACTAAAAAGCTGAACAAATTAATAGGGGGTCTTAAAAGTTAAAATTTTGTAAATAGGGGGACTAAAAGTGCATTTAAGCCAAACTTATAATAATAATTAGTTAATTTATTAATTAAAAAATAAATATTATTAATTAATAAATAATAATAAATTATTAAATAAATAATAAAGTGTTTAAAGACAGTGTAATATGGGTGTAAAAAATATTACACATACATCAAATCAAAATATTTTAAATTGTCAAATTATAACAATATTTTAAAAATAAAAATGTGATGTGGTGGATACAAGTTTCTCATTAATCGAAAGTATAAAATATTTTAGATGGACAATGTTAGTGTATATTTTCTTTTCAATAATAAATTAATAAAAAAACCATTTCTCTCTCCGGTTTATTTCTCCACTTTCTTTCTATTTAATTATAAAATAATTTATTTAATTAATTAAAATAAAATAGGTTTAATAACGTGAGAAAGCTTCAATTTATATCTCTAATTTCTCTCTCGATATATTTAAAATTAGAGCTGTCAATGAAATGAATCAACTTGAAAATAATTCGAAACTCAGTTTGATAATTAATTCGTTGAACTTGATTCATGAACCTAATGAGTCGAATATGAGCGAAAAGTAAGTTCGTTAACTAAATGATTTGAACTTGAACTATACATAATTCAAATCGTTAGATTCATGAGTCAACTCGATTATATATGATAAAGATTATATTATGTTTAAAAATAGATTTAAAGATTTAATATAAATTTTAACCTTATATTTTATTTTAATCTAACGATTTTAATTGATAATTTATATTCTCAAGTGAGCAAAATATTTCTATAAATAATTATTCAAATAAAATTAGCATCATATAAATTAATTAATTTTTGAATTAGTAGATATTTGAGACAAAGTTAAATTTCAATTTAATGACTTTTTTTTTTTTAATTTCAATACCTTCTTTTTAAAATAATATTAATTTAAAGTGTCAAATATTTAAAAAATTAGACTTAAAAAAATGATTTTAAGTCCGTGAAACAAGCAAGCCGAACCTAACAAGTCGAACCGAGTTTTTCGCAAACTTATAACGGGTCAAGTGTGAGCTTAAAAAAATTCTTATACAACTCGAACCACGATTTGAGTTGAATCAATTCTTAACGAGTCGAGTCGAGCTGATGTGAATTCGACTCGACTCGACTCATTTTCAGTCCTACCTTACATCTTAAATTTCACTTGATTATTATTTTTTGAATAGTACAAATATCATTTAATTAATGAAAATAAAATAAAGGAGAAACCTCCAACTTATATCTCCACTTAATTACATCTTAAATTTCTATCTCCAACTTCTCTTTCCTCCTTTTTACTATTTAATTATAAATTAATTTAAATAATTAATCAAAATAAAATAGGTTTAATAATACTATTACAAAATACACATTCGATAACATTAATTTTATTGCGGTTAGATTCCAACTGTGATGATATATCTTACTTAACGCGCGATAATTTTCTTTTATTTACTTATGAAAATTTTGATATGATATAATCACTAATGAAACATACGACTGTGGGTATATAATCACCCTTTCATGGGTTTGAATCTTGGTACCCTCAAATGTTTTATTTCTTTAACATTTAATCACGCCTTTGTATTTTTTAACATTTCTTTAACATTTGATACTACCACGGTTGAGTAACTCAACCGTTGTGATTTGTTTTAAATATTTTAAATTGTAATATACTGACGTGTCAAATATTTTATTATTTTAACATTTAGTCGCGCCTTTTTATTTTTATTTATTTTTAATTTTTAAGTAAATGCAATACCATCACGGTTGCGTAATGAACCGTTGTGACATATTTTTCATTTTGTTTTAAATATTTTAAATTGTAATACACGGTCGCTTTTTTATGAAATTTAATTTAGTAAGTAACATATCACCAGTATTGTTCTTAGTTTTGACCGTGGTGGTATCATTCATTCATTTTTATCAAGCTAAATAGCTTGTCTCTTAAGTAGTCATTCTTTGTTGAGAAACGATACAACATTTCAACCCTAAAGTTCAGTGCTGAGAAACGAAACACCATATCAACCCTAATATTTATCGTTCATCATCATCGGTTCATCATTCATCGTCATTCATCATCATCAGTTCATCGTTTTGCATTCATTGTTCATTTTCAACTCGTAGTCCAGTGGCGTAGGGCAGACCGATTCCATCGGGAGTGGGTGGTTACATGAGAACGTGTCCTTGCGGGGAGGAGTCCTGCGTGTCGGGGAGAGACGTCTCCTCGCGGGGAGGACTCTTATGTGTAGAAGGAGATGGCTCCTCGTGGGGAGGAGCACCTGAGTGTCGAGGAGGAGCGAGCCCGGAGAGGCTTAGCGCCTCTGCCCGATGCTCTATGACGTGCGTGCCCGAACACCGCCGAGGTGTGGCGCGTGCCCGACACTGTTGAGGTGGGCATGTTCTCGACATTGGTCGTGCTAAGAGGCCTTTGCTGGGCCATCCCATGACGTGTGGGTTGGGCATGCTCGATTGAGGGGCAGACCCCGGCCCAGTCCAGAACAGGAGCCCCCCAAGTCATTGCTCTGAAGTGCCAGGGTAATGACTTTAGGGTCAGCACTATGTCGAGGATGTGTCGAGTCGGGGAAGGGACTCTAAACGAGGAACAGTTGGTAAACTGGGCAGAAACGAAACGATCTGCTCGCGCTAGACTGGCCGCGGATGGACGACGTCGCGGGGATACGAGAAGTCTGAAACGAGGTGAATGAAAAGACGTGTGTTGGGGAATGAAAAGATGTGCCTGGGGAAGCGTGTGCCATGTGTCACACCTCATCATTTCCTAGGGCGGCTACGCTAGGGTAGCATAATCGATTGCCTAGGAAATCCTCGAGTCTCGTGAGGAGCCTATAAAAGGGCTCGAGTTCGTGTCAGTTGCACGTTTCCACCTTTTTCACTCCCCTCTTCTTCATATCTCCGTCGCTGCTCCACCGTCGTTCACCGCCGTTCCTCGCCGCATCTACCGCTCCGGTCAGGGTTCTACCACCGTTCCAAGTAAGCTTCTGATCTCTTTCTTTTCCGTTTTGCTTTCCGTTGGTGGTTTTTCGATGAACTGATGAAGTTCCCAGTAATCCCTTGAGGGTTCCGGTAGGTTTGGCGGAGGCTTGGGATGAATATCCCGAGGACCCGATGAATACCCCGAGGACATGCGATGAATGTCATGGGGAAGTGAGGTGAGAGGATTGGAGAATTGGAAGCCGCTGTCCGTCCCGCAGAGAAAGAATCCGCCGAGGAGAAAAGTTTCGCCGACCGCGCGACCCTGATCGCTAAGATTCAGGAACTTCAGCAAGATAGTCTGGAGGCCCTCGAGATAGGCTTTAAGAATGCAGTGGAGCAGGTCGGTGCCGAGAATCCAGATGTTCAGCTTGCGCTCGACAGAATTACCCCGTTCCTTCGTGTGTTCAATGGCAAGTTGAACCTTCCAAAGGAACAGGACGAGGAGGATGGACGTCGGGTCGAGGACGAGATCGTTGTTTAGTTTTGCTTGTTCAGCCTGCGTGCCACTCTCTTTTGATCTTGGTTTATCTGGCCTGCGCGCCATTTGTTTTTTTGTAATGACTTGTGCCCGGCCTGTGTGCCAGGGGCTTTTTGATACTTTGTAATATTTATACGCTGGGCTTCTGCCCAATTAATGCATTTTTGTTTATCTGCGCGTGTGATGTTTGTATGTTTTTGTTTGTGTGTGATGATGTTGTATTTACTATACTTTATTTACTTTTGGCTAAGTAGCAGAGAGTTTGGGACTTGCTCGACTTCGATACTCCTCGACCGCGTGGAGAGTTGGTCGAGTAGTCGGGAGCGTATTCCGACCTTTAACAAGGCTAAGAGCTCGTTCGGGGTCTTAGCTTCGTGGCTTGAATTTCCCATCGCGAGTTGGGTGTTCTCCCTATTAGGTACGACGACGGAGGAGCTTGGTCGAGGTGTCCTCGTCGGATCAAAGCGCTTGCGCACACACAATGCCGCCCTTGATCATCGTGTTTTGTATAGGGGTGTTGCACTTGTACCCTAGTGCGTCCTCGTAACCGCGGTGCTAGTGTGTCGCGGGCAGTGCTTAACTGTAGTACTGTTTAAGCTTTTCAGCGTTCCATGGTCGAGCGAGTTCTTCCCCGTGCAGATTTTTGAGGAAGTAGGCTCTTGTCCCTATTTTCGCATGGACGCGGTACGGGCCCTCCCAGTTCGCGGCGAGCTTGCCTTCTCACGAATCTTTTTGGTTCCTTCGTAGGACGACGGTGCCTATCTGAAAATCATGTTTGATAACTTTGTCGTTATAACGTAAAGTTATTTTCTGTTTAAGTGAAGCTTCTCGGAGAGAAGCGCCCGAACGTGTCTCCTCGACGAAATCGAGTTCTTCCCTCAGGGCTTCGTTGTTCGCGTCTCCGTCGAGGGGGGCTTCTGTCCTCCTTGAGGGTTCTCTGATTTCCCAAGGATCACCGCTTCTGTTCCGTAGGTCAGACGAAAGGGGGTCTCCCTGGTCGTGGAATGTGGGGTTGTTCAGTAGGTCCAGAGGACGTTGTGTAGCTCCTCGACCCACCTTTGTTTGGCGTCGCCTAATCGACGTTTTAATCCTCGGAGGATTACTCTGTTCGCCGCTTTGGCCTGCCCGTTCGTTTGCAGGTGCTCGACCGATGTGAAGTGTTGCTTCGTGCCTAGTTTGGTGACGAAGTCTTGGAAGTTCCTGTCGGTGAACTGTGTTCCGTTGTCGGTGACAATAGCTTGAGGCACGCCGAATCGGGCGAGGATGTTTCTTTTGTAAAAATGCAGTATGTTGAAGGCCGTGATTTTGGCCAATGCTTCTGCCTCGATCCACTTCGTAAAGTAGTCCACCCCGACGATGAGGTATTTGTTTTGATATGATCCCACGACGAAAGGTCCAAGGATGTCCATTCCCCACCACGTAAACGGCCACGGGGAGGAAAGCATTTTGAGCTCGCTAGGAGGAGCGAGGTGCATGTCCCCATGTCGCTGGCATCTATCGCACTTCTTGACGTGTTCCTTGGCGTCTTGTTGTATGGTGGGCCAGTAATACCCTGTTCGAAGTGCCTTACGGGCTAACGATCGCCCCCGAGGTGTTGTGCATTGATTCCCTCGTGGATTTCCTAGAGGATGTCGGGGAACTTGGTCTCCTCGACGCACCTGAGGAGGGGGATAGAAAACCCCCACCGGTATAGCTTGTCCTTGACTATCGTGTATGAGCATGCCCGCCGCTTGACCATCCCTGCTTCTTTGGGATCTTCAGGCAGTTTGCCCACCGTGAGGTACTCGTATACCGAGGTCATACAGCAATTACTGTCACTAATGGCGTTTACGTCCGCTGCCGGAGCGGGTTTGTCGATGCTCGGCTGGGAAAGCACTTCTTGTATGACGGATTTGTTCCCGCCTTTCTTCTTTGTGCTTGCCAATTTGGACAAGACATCTGCTCGGGTATTGTGCTCGCGAGGGATGTGAGTTACTTCTGCGGAGGTGAATTTTTTCATCTTTTCTTTCACCAAGGTCAAGTATTCGATGAGGCTGTCGTTCTTGGCCTGGTACTCTCCTCGGACTTGCGAGGCCACGAGCTGGGAGTCGGTGAAGATTTTGACCTCCTTGACGCCGAGGTCCTCGGCCAGCCGAAGCCCGACGAGGAAAGCCTCGTACTCTACTTGGTTGTTCGACGTCGG
>JALAZF010001301.1:0-28530 GCA_022829125.1 Lathyrus tuberosus
TTATGTCAAAAAAAGAGGGAGGAAAATACATTTCAAGCTCACACAAGGTAATAACTATCTGTTTTTGTAGTGTTGGTAAGATATCGGGATCGATTACCTTACTACAAATTGACCTAAAGAAAAAACACAAATTAGTTATGGCGCTTCTTACTTTCACTGGCAAAATAGAACGTATACCTATTGGTAGAAAGTGTTCCATTATAACATGGCAGTCGTGTGTCTTTAAACTCTTCAACGTGAGATCTTTCATAGACACAAGTCTTCTGACATCTGAAGAGTATCCTTCTGGAGCTTTAACTTCACTCAGAAACTTACACAATATTTTCTTCTCCTTTCTAGACAGAGTAAAAGCAGCAGGTGGTAGATATGTCCGTCTTCCTTTCTTCACGGGTGCTAATTCAGTTCTAATCCCCATCGCTTCCAAGTCTTTTCTTGCTTTAAGGCCATCCTTAGTCTTTCCTTTTATATTGAGTAACGTACCAATAACACTTTCAAATACATTTTTCTCAATATGCATAACATCGAGAAAATGTCTCACGTACAAAGACTTCCAATATGGCAATTCAAAAAATATCGACCTCTTTTTCCACCCACCTTTGACAACCTTATGTGCAAAAGGTTTGCCAAACTCAGTACGCATATCTTTCACCTTTTTAAAAACTTGGTCACCTGACAACATAGGTGGATCTCTACCTTCTTCGGTGTCTCCATTGAATTCTTGACTCCACCCACGGTAGTGATGTTTGGCATTTAAGAATCTACGATGACCGAGAAAGACATTCTTATGACCAAAGTCCAATCGCTTCGAAACTGTTTTATCTTCACAAATAGGACACGTTTTTTCACCTTTTATGCTGTACCCTGATAGATTCCCGTAAGCTGGAAAATCATTAATTGTGCCAAACAACATCGCCCTCAAATTGAAACTTTCTTTCCTATATCCATCATAAACCTCCACACCGTTCTCCCACAATATCTTTAAATCTTCGATCAAAGGTGTCAAGTATACGTCTATGTCATTCCCTGGTTGTTTAGGCCCAGAGATTAACATAGATAACATCATGTACTTACGCTTCATGCATAGCGACGGAGGTAGGTTATAAATCATAAGAATCACAGGCCATGTGGTATGTGAGATACTTTGAAGACCATGTGGGTTCATTCCATCAGTAGATAATGCCAGACGAAGGTTTCTTGCTTCTTCCCCAAAGTCAGGATAATCATTATCAATTTTCGACCACTGTGGTGAATCAGCCGGATGTCGCAACTTTCCATCAATAATTCTTTCATCTGCATGCCAAGTCAGGTGTCTTGCATCGGTTTCACTACGAAACATGCGCCTAAATCTCGGTATTATAGGAAAATACCATAAGACCTTGGCTGGAGACAATTTTTTCTTATATCGAGACAAACCGCATTTAGGGCACTCAGTTAACGATGCATATTCCTTTCGAAACAAAACGCAATCGTTTGGACAAGCATGTATTTTATCATAGCTCATGCCAATAGAGCACAACATTTTTTTGGCCTCATAGGTTCGATTGGGAAGAACATTATCTTCCGGTAGCATTTCTCTCAAAAGGGCCAACAACTCTGTGAAACTTTTATCCGACCATCCATTGCCCGCCTTTAAGTTGTACAACTTCAATACCGCAGACAGTCTTGTGAATTTAGTGCAACCTTGATAGAGCGGTTTCTCTGATCGCTTACCAACCTCTCAAACATTTCGGGACAATCATGAAGATCTTCTACAACTGCTTCTGCAATCTCTTCGACTCGATCACAATCGTATGTTTCCGTGTCTTTGTCATCTGAAGCATAGGTTGTATTACTTTTCCTCGTCGGTTCAACATTCTCGTTAATTTTCTCACCATGATGTATCCAACACTTATAACTTCGATCAATTCCATTCATCAGTAAATGCGATTTCAACCCATCTGCGTCAACCCTTACCAACATAACAACAACCCAAGCAAGGACATTTTATTCGATTGAGCTCTTCAGCGTCAGCGTGTTGAACAACAAACTTAACGAAATCCAATACCCCATTCTCGTACTCTTTGGACAATCGATCGGCATCCATCCATTTTTTATCCATGGTTTTCCTACTTATTAATCCTAACAGTTAGAAAGAATTTAACATTAGCATAACAAGTCCAAACTAAGAAATTCAAAGCAATTAACTTCATTAACAAAATTGCTTTGAATTTCGGTTCTTTAGAACAACAACCTCAAGAATTTACATTATTAACATTAACACTAACACTAACACTAACACTAACACTAACCTAACACTAACACTAACACTAACCTAAACTAAACTAAACTAAACAAACACATTATATAGCAATAGTTAACAATGTAGAAAAATGTTAACAAGAACAAACTATAATAGATGTTCTAAACTAACACTAACACTAACACTAACACTAACCTAACACTAACACTAACACTAACCTAAACTAAACTAAACAAACACATTATATAGCAATAGTTAACAATGTAGAAAAATGTTAACAAGAACAAACTAAACTAACACATTATATTGATTCTATTCCTATATCACCAAAAATGAAGTTAGCACATATTTTATTCTTATATCCAACAACAGTCCAACATTAGCAACAACATTAACAACATTAGCAACATTATCAACATTAGCAACAGTCCAACATTAGCAACAACATAAACAACATTATTATCAACATCAACAACAACATTATTATCAACATCAACAACAACATTATCAACATTATCAGCAACATTATCAACTGAAACTCTGAAACTCTGAAACTTCCAAACTGAAACTCTGAAACGTGTAAAATGTGTAATACTCTGAAACGTGTAAAATGTGTAATACATCAACAACAACATTATTATCAACATCAACAACAACATTATCAACAGCAACATTATCAGCATACCTTATAAAATGTGTAATAATCTGAAACTCTTAAACTTCCAAATTGAGTGACGAAAACGCGAAATGAGAGAGGAACAGACGGTCACGGTGGAGTAAAGGTCGTCGGAGTCGCGAAATGAGGGAGGAACGGTGGACGACGACGCGGTGGACGACGGCAAGGGTTTAGCTCAGGTTCGCAAGTATCCGTTCACAACAGGGGAGGGAGAAGAAAGAGCGCAAAACTGAAAATGAAAACTGAGTATATTCATATATTTTAATTTTATTAGACCTTAGACAGCGCTTTTAAACAAAGCGCTTTCTAAGGTGGCCCTTAGACAGCGCTTTAAAAGCGCTTTCTAAGATTGGCCTTAGACAGCGCTTTTGTTTTTATTTTTTTAAATATTTAAGACCTTAGACAGCGCTTTCCTTAAAAGCGCTGTCTAAGGTCTTATATTTTTTTAAATTTAAAAGGCCTTAGACAGCGCTTTTAAGGAAAGCGCTGTCTAATATTTTCCATTAAATTTTTTTAAAAATTTAGAAGGCCTTAGACAGCGCTTTTCACTAAAGCGCTGTCTAAGGTCTTATATTTTTTTGCGCTTTTCCTTTATTAAATTAATAGATTCCGTGTTTTTGACCTATAGCAGCGCTTTTGTAATAAAGCGCTGTCTAAGGTGAGATGTTATAAGTCCTTTTTGTTGTAGTGATGGATGAAAGATATGGTGTTCTTTCTGGTTCTGGGATTAAGCATGGCATAAAAATATTTTGTAGTTTGGTCGGCGTCTTGGATCCATTTAGCCATGGATTTCTTGCTTTATAATACTGTCCCCGTATTCTTCCACAAATTGATTTGAGCTCGTCCTCTCCTTTGTAACTAGGTGTAAGCTGTTAATTTAGTATCCATAGAATATCTATAAAAATACTTCATTAATTGTATTTTGTATTTTATATGGAATTTATAAACTTAATTGTATTTAACTAATTTTTAAGTAATATAAAATTATTATTTTTTATTAATAATAGTGACAAGAGAGTTATTTTATTGAATACTATATAATGAGTTGTTGATAGTGTAAAACTGAGGGTACTACTTTTAAGCCGAATTAAACTCAATCCATGAACAGTTCTTTGTGTACTACTTTATTATTTTTTTATTAATAATAGTGTTCAAAGTAATAAATCAGTAATAATAATAAGGAAACAAACTTAATATTTGGTTTTAGAAACAACAATTATATTTTTTTAATTAATAAAAAAAAAATTCTCTCACCTTCATAATTACAACCACCCATAAATTCAATTTAAAAATAAATTAAATTTTAAATAAATTTAATATTTTTTGTCTTTTTTATTGATTGTTTGTAACAATAAAAATTTAATTTCGTTCCTATACAAGTTTTTCATTAATAATAACACTTAAAATTTTAAATAATTTTAAATAAAATAAAATTAAAAGAGTTTTAATTAAATTGTTTGATTAGATGATGATGAATTTCCATCCAACTAAATTCAAAGAATCCCTAAATGTTCTAAAAAACTAACCCAAAATCTAAAATTTCTCCAACAAACAAACCACTTTAGTCACTTAGTCCATCGATGAGATGAGGACTATATCTCTACTTTTCTCTCTCTCTTATTCTTTTTAATTAATTTTTTTCCATAATAAAAAATCTAGACCTTCATTGCTAAAATTCAGAAAACAAAAGAATCCTCAGTGACAGAGTTGAATTTGGAGGAGAGAGATGAATATGCCAGCGACAAGGTATACTTATACGAGTTTGAAGGACATCATGCATATGCATATGAATTCCAACATGAATCTGAATGATATGACATGCAAAAATCATCTTCTCAAACAAGCTGCTATGGCTTATCTTCGACCATTATCCAATTTAACCAAACAAGATTTTGATAATAATAGTAATAATTATAAGAGCTTTTTCTGTAAGTGCTTCACATGTGGTGGTGGCGGCTGTGCAGAATCTTGCCGCTTTCATTGGATTGAGGCTTTTTTTAAGTTCATCTGCGGTAGAAGCAGGGACAACAACGATGAAGAAGATGAAGATAAATTTGAATGAATGAGAGAGGAACAACATGGTAATATAGTAGAAGGGAAGAGACAGTTTTACTTTTCTGAAACATTTGGTTTGACAGTAGTACTTTGGTTTTGGAACATAGGTTTTGTTTTGTTTTAGTTTCTTCACATTAGAAGTACTTTGGTTTTGTTTGGACTTTGTACATTCAAAATATATTTTTTCAATATTTATTTCACCTTAGTACATCACTGTTTTATTTTATGTTTATAAAGTGATTGTTACACGTTCAACATATTCTATGACATAATTTTTTAATTATATAGTGATGATACATATTGGTATGTTGAAGATTTGAAGTTTTTAATTATATATATATATATATATATATATATATATATATATATATATATATAAACAACGGATAATATTTAGTTAAACGATAATTAATATTGAGTTGGACAATGTAATTATGTTTAAAAGAGACTACGCGATAACGATGAAGTGTTGTTGAAAGAAAAACTATAACAAAGTGATTTAACTTATAAGTTTGTATAGTAGTAGAAAAACGGAATATTTTAAGTGTTAATATTAAAGACACACCCTCTGTTTCAAAATGAGTGTTGTTTTAGAGAAAAAATTTATTTTAAAATGAATGTCATTCACATTTTTTAATGTATGTATGATTGCTATTTTTTATTTTTTATCTTTTAAGTATTACTCTATACACAACTTTCAACACATTAATAAGATTAATTTAGTAAAATTACAATGTTTTTTAACATTATTATGACATTTTTTAATCCGTGTGCAAAAATTTTAAACGACACTCTTTTTAAAACAGAAAGAGTATTAAACTTTAAAAAAACATTAAAAAAAGATCAATTTAATGCTTTTTTTAAACCGGACGATTGTACCAAATTAGCTCCGATTATTTGATTTAAACAGTTTTGAATAATTTAATATCCGGTTTTTTCAATTGTACTCCCGTTTTCATCCACCAACAACTTTAAATAATTTATAAGACCAAATTCAACTGGAGTTCCGAGTCCAACCAGTTTTTATCATATTAGTATTTTTCTAGTATTATGGAATTCTTTATGGTATCTTATCTCTCTTACAATATCATCATAGTCCATTGAATATCCTTTATAATCAATCAAAATTTGAAATAGTTATCTTTAAATTCGTAAAGAGTACTCTCTCCGTTTCTTTTTAAATGTTATTTTTTGAATAATTTTTTGTTTTTTTTAAATTATTACTTGTAAAATTTAAGATAATATTAAATATATTTTTGTCAAAATTATCCCTATATAATTGTTATAGAGATAAAAAAAAATAGTTAATATATAATTAAAAATATTATAGATAAAAGAAAAATTATTGTACAAAAAATAATAATATTGATTAACTTTTTTAATATGTGTAAAAAAATAAAAAAAATAACACTTAAAAAGAAACTAGAAGTATCTATCGAATATTAACAAAGATGTTTTTATAAACCTATCTGGTCTTTTACACAAAATCTATAAATTTAAGCCAAAAATGTTCCAAACCGAATTACTACTGGTCAGACAAAATGTTCCAAAAACTAAAACTGTCCCTTCCCTTCTACTAGTTTCATATTGTTCCTCTCTCAGTTAAATTTATCTTCATCGATGGTATCCCTGGTTCTAAAGCAAATGAACCTAACAAAAGCCTCAAAGCAATGAAAGCAGCCAGATTCCGCTCCACCGCTGCCACGTGTGAAACATGGTTTTAAATTGCAGTCCGCAACCGCAATTGCACCCGCAATATTGCGGATGCGGTTGCCTCCGCAATATTGCGGGTGCGGTTGCCTCCGCAACCGCATCGGACCGCAATTGCGGTGTGATTTGAAAATTACGCCTCCGGCTATGTTTAGAACCATATTAGATAATTTCAATCATGTTTCTTCAAGTATTTTCATCTAAAATCAAAATATTATAATCCTAAAACTCAATTTATTTATTATGTAATGAAAAAACTTAACATTAAGTATTTTTCAACATTGTATTTCAAACACCTCCTTATAAAAATTCACACCACAATGGCCGCAATACGCATCGCAACACCTGCAATGATCGCAATCGCAACACCCGCAACCGCAACCGCATCCGCAGCCGCAACCGCAATTTAAAACCATGGTGTGAAGTTCTTATTTAGGACTGACAATGAATTAAACCAACTCGAAAATAATTTGAAATTTGATTCGAAAATTAAATCGTTGAACTAGGTTCATGAACTAAATGAGCTGAATATGAGATAAAAACTAAGTTCGTTAACTAAATGATCTGAACTTGAACTATACATAATTCGACTCGTTAGGCTCACGAGTCAATTCGATTATATATGAGATATATTATATTGTCTTTAAGAGTAGGTTTAAAGATTTGTTCTAAATCTTAGTCTCATATTTTTTTTTAATCTAACGGTTATAATTGATAATTTATATTCTCAAGTGAGTAAAATATTTTTACGAATAATTATACAAATAAAATTAACATCGTATAGATTCCAATCTTATAATTTTTATTTTATTTCTATATTTTTTATTTAAAAAATATTAATTTAAAATGTCAAATATATATATATATAAAATAGACTTTAAAAAATTACTTTTAAGTGTGTGAAATAAGCGAGTTGAACCTAACAAAATAAACCTAACGAGTTGAACCGAAATATTCGTGACCTTCTAACAAGTCAAGTTTGACCTGAAAAAAAAGTTCGTGATGAACTCGAACTCGGCAAATTCTTAACGAGTCGAGTTTGAGCTGGAAAAAACGTTCGTGATGAACTCAAACTCGAACTCGGCTAATTCTTAACGAGTCGAACTGAATTAAAGCGAATTCGACTCATTTTCAGTCCTTCTTACCCAAAAAAACCCTTATTACTATTATTATCTAAATTGGACGATGGTCGAAGATAAGTCATCGCAGCTTGTTTGAGAAGAGCATTTTTTTAATGTGATCTCATTCAGACTCATGCTGGAATTCATATATATTATGTCCTTCAAACTCGTATACATATATATAGGACTTAGTTGCCACATTCATCTCTGTCTCCTCCAAATTCAACTCTTCGTCGCCAAGCGTTGCTTCATTTTTTCAGAATCAAAGATGTTCCAAAATAGTGATGATACATATTGGTATGTTGAAGATTTGAAGTTTTTAACTATATCGTGATGATGCATATTTGTATGAAGATTTGGAGTTTTAGTTATCGCAAATTCTATGTTGAAGATTTAAAATTCTCTTAGTGTTAACAATTTTTGTGGTTGATTAGTCTATAGGAAGTTAGATATTGATTTTCAGAAAATTAATATAATGATGACTAACTTTATAGTTTAATATTTTTTTTCTTTAAACTCAATTAAAGTTATTGTAAATTTAGCTGATGAAAATAGGTTTGGGAAGGAAATCAACTATTTGAGCTGCAGTTAAAACAATCTTTGATGTTGAGTTTTTTGATATTCCCCTTTCTTTGAAAAAAAGGTCAAGCATTGTTAATATTAAAGTTGTATGTACGGTATCTTTAAGGGTTATGATTTTGTTTATTGTCCTTTAAGTTTTTAGATTTAGTTTTATGTCATCGAGTCACTTTGTCAATTGCGTATTTTTAGATTGAATTTTAGATTTGTATTTTAGCATGTATAATCAAATGTTTGATATAGTGTAAATTGTTGTACATGTGATTCCACACACAAAAGAAGGGTGAATTGTGTGTTTCACAAAAAGGTAATTTAAAAAACATTTAAAATTATTTTCAAAATTTAAAAACATTTTTAAAAAAATTTAAAAAAATTAGCAGCAAAAACATAAATAAGTGGAAAATAAATAGTTTAGGGTACGAGAGATAACATAAGAAATTATAAAGGTTCGGTCGAAATGAAGTGACCTAATTTTTCCCCTAAGATTTGATCTTGAGAGTATCCAATTATTTTTAAGAGATTTTAGAAAGTTGAACTCTCGAACCCCCTTATACAAAAGAAATGAAGTTTCAGGTTAACTTCTAACCAAACAAGAACACTAGAGAGAAGCGGTTAATCTTTCTTCCTAACAGCGGATTGAAGCAATTAATCTTCTTTTCAAACAACAACTTGAAGCGGTTGGTCCCCAAGGTAAATCAAATTTTTCTACAGGCTTATCTCGAACCAATGAGATATTTTGAATCGGCCTGAACTCACAAACCGAACAGAGATTTTGACCAGGCTGACCACAAACCACTGGGATTTTATTCCTGACTTATCTCGAACCAAAGAAAACTTTTGACCAGACTGAGCTTATGAACTGAACCAAGGTTTTTACCAAGATAACCACAAATTAAGTTGAGATTTTGAACTGGGTTGATCTTGAAACAAAGTAAGCTTTTGACCGAGCTTAGCTTACAGCCCGAAATAATGACCTAGAACTTAAACCTCTAAACCAAATATTTTAAAGGGTTTAGCTTTTAATCCAAACAAAAGATCTCTTATGGAAAAATTATTCTACAAAGGTAAAATATTCCTTGGAGAATTTAAAATACTACCCTTTTAGAATACATCACATTTCTCACTACACAAAGAAACTTTCTCAAAGTACTACGACTAACAATTTGAGAGATATTTGGAAAATATTTTAGAGAGAGAGAGAGAGAGAGAGAGAGAGAGAGAGAGAGATGAGTGAGATAAAAGGTCCATGTTTCTGTATCTGAAAATGTAAAGGGAAAGACCACTAGTTATAGGCTAGAGGATGGCACAAAAAATAAAATTTTCTTGGGCAAAAGCTAATGTGTCAATCGATTGGCATTATGCTCCAACCGATTTGCAGGTCACAAAATAAACATTTGGAAGGTTTTAAAAGGAAAGAAAGGATATAGAGTCGTTGTTGTTCATTAAGAACCTATCATAAACATTTAGGGAATGTTTTCTCCCTAACCCAATCGATTGAGTATAATTTCCAATTAATTGGATAGTTCAACTGGCACGACTCTAAACCTTTTTTAGGAATATTTCTTTAAGAAAAATAAGTTTCATAACTTTTTGTGTGTGTGTGTGTGTGTGTGCTCGCGCGTGTGCGTTTGTATGCGTTTGTGTGTGTGTGTGTGTGTTTGTGTGCGTGTGTATGTGTGTATGTGTGCCTGTGCGTGTGTGCCTGTGCGTGTGTGAATTGATGGCATCTTCTTCTCCACACTCACTGCACCAGTTTATTGTGAATTGATGTCGTCAAGAACAAACCAAAATATGAGAAAAAGATTGAGTTTCTTGAACAAACACAAGAAACCCTATTAGGTTTTACGAAAGGGAGAGAAAAAGGAAGAAGAAGAATAGAGATTTGGTTAAAACTGTTTTACTATTCACTTTCTCAATAAGGGTTCAAAGATTACAAGTGAATACCAACAATTAACTTCTCTCAACAATCTGAGAGAACTAGTCTATTTATAGACTACTAAGCTAACTTAGGCTACAAGTTAACTTAACAATTAGGCTTAGAAGCAAGACCCACTTCGACATACTAAATTAAATTACAAGTTAATATATTTCGACATTATGCTCGAACAGACTTCGACTACAACATACACAACTACTGTCGAACCATGAAACTACCCTTGTCGACACTAGATTTTGATCCAAATACCACAAATCTCCACCTTGGAATAAACTCTACACGAACAAGGGAACAAACTAGCTTTCATCATCCATTGCTTTCAGCTATTCAGTCTTGTCTCGACTCCTTATAACTTCCTTATAGTATCTAGGTTCTTTGTCTAGAACCTCAATTGCAGAGATTAAGGCATAAGTTATAAGATCTGCATAACCAAGTCTCTAAGGTGGCTTAATGACTCTTCTCGACCTGTCTCTTGCCAACAGGTTGTCATTATCAGTCTCCTCATCTTCATCAGCAACTTGAGATTCTTCTTTGACTTCATCTAGGTTATGCAATTCAACATTGCTATGCTCCACCTCAACATATATCTCTTCATGTTCCAGCTCTTCTTCAAAGATCTTCGAACTTCCACCAATGTCATTAGTTTTCTTGAAATCCTTCTCAACTTCATTGAAAAATACATCTTAACTTGTGATACACCTCATGTGACCTAGCTCTAGGCACCACATCCTATAAGCTTTTACTCCTTCTGGGTATCCAAGGAACATACATCTCAGAGCTCTAGGTTCGACCTTGTCTTGCCTAATATGAGCATAGGCTAAACATCCGAATACTCTAAGTCTGTCGAGACTAGATTAATGTCCCGACCAGACTTCTTCAGGTGTCTTCATTCCCAAGGCTGTCGATAGACACCTGTTTATCAAGTATGCTGCAGTCATAATAGCTTCTGCCCAAAACACCTTCTTCAATCCCGCACTTACCAACATGCACCTCACCCTTTCTAGAATGGTTCGATTAAACCTTTCAGCCAAACCATTTTGTTGGGGAATTATAAAGGTTCGGTCGAAATGAAGTGACCTAATTTTCTCCCCTAGATTTGATCTTGAGAGTATCCAATTATTTTTAAGATATTTTAGAAAGTTGAACTCTTGAACCCCCTTATACAAAAGAAATGAAATTTCAGGCTAACTTCCAATCAAACAATGAACACTAGAGAAAAGAGGTTAGTCTTCCTTCCAAATAGCCGATTGAAGCAATTAATCTTCTTTTTCAAAAACAACTTGAAGCGGTTGGTCCCCAAGGTAAACCGAGATTTTCTAAAGGCTTATCTCGAACCAATGAGATATTTTGAATCAGACTGAACTCACAAACCGAACGAAGGTTTTGACTAGGATGACCACAAACCACTGAGATTTTATTCATGGCTTATCTCGAACCAAAGAAAACTTTTGACCGGGCTGAGCTTATGAACTGAACCGAGTTTTTTTACTAGGATAACCACAAACCAAGTTGAGATTTTGAACTGGGTTAATCTCGAACCAAAGTAAGCTTTTGACCGAGCTTAGCTTATAACCCGAAACAATGACTTAGAGCTTAAACCTCCAAACCAAATATTTTAAAGGATTTAGCTTTTAATCCAAACAAACGATCCCTTATGGAAAAATTATTCTACAATGGTAAAATATTCCTTGGAGAATTTAAAATACTACCCTTCCAGAATACATCGCATTTCTCACTACACAAAGAAACTTTCTCAAAGTACTACGACTAACAATTTGAGAGATAGTTGAAAAATATTTTAGAGAGAGAGAGAGAGAGAGAGAGAGAGAGAGAGATGTGAGATAAAAGGCCCATGTTTCTGTATCCAAAAATGTAAAGAGAAAGACCACTATTTATAGGCTAGAGGATGGCACAAAAAAGAAAATTTTCTTGGGCAAAAACTAATGTGTCAATCGATTGGCATCATGCTCCAACCGATTCGCATGCCACAAAATAAACATTTGGAAGGTTTTAAAAGGAAAGAAAGGATATAGAGCCGTTTTTGTTCATTAAGACTCTGTCATAAACGTTTAGGGACTGTTTTCGCCCTAACCCAACCGATTGAGTATAATTTCCAATTGATTGGATAGTTCAACTGGCATGACTCTAAACCTTTTTTAGAAATATTTCTTTAAGAAAAATAAGTTTCATAACTTTTTTTGTGTGTGTGTGTGCGAGCGCACACACGTGTGTATTTGTGTGTGTGTGTGTGTGTGTGTTCGTGTGCGTGTGTACGTGTGCGTGTGCGTGTGCGTGTCTATATGTTTGCATGTGCATGCGTGTGTGCGTGTGCGTGTATGTGTGCATGTGTGTGTGCGCGTGTGTGTGTGTGTGCGTGTGTGTGTGTGTGCGTGTGTGTTTTTGTGTGTGTGTGTGTGTATGTTTGATTTATTCGTATAATTATACAAAATCTCCCTTGTGGTTTTATAACACACAGTTCACTCAAATGCAACAAGGAGAGCTTTCACACATCCATTCTTTCACACTTTTAAGCTTAAAAACTTGTTAGATAATCCAGTCATATAGACACTTGCGTGATTTCTTCTTAAAAATGAGGCTTCAAATTTATTCTTGTTGAGTGTCATCATCAGAGGAACTTTGCAGTGATCATCAAACCCTAGTTAGTCTTCTTGCATATTTAATCGATTGAATACTTTTATTTTAGATGTCATCATTAAAAGAACATTCATCCTCAAGAGTTTACATAACTTACTTGATTACGTAACCTACAAATAGAATAATCTAACTATAATTTAATTTTTTTCCCTTCAAATTCAATTAAAGTGGTTGTAAATTGAGCTGATGAAAATAGGTTTGGGAAGGAAATCAACTAATTGAGCTGCAGTTAAAACAATCTTTGATATTGAGTTGTTTTGAGATTCCACTTTCTTTGAAAAAAGGGTTATGATTTTGTTACTTGTCCTTTTAAATCTTTAGTTTTAGTTTTATGTCATTGAGTCTCCTTATCAATTGCACATTGTTAGATTGAATTTTAGATTTGTATTTTAGTATGCATAAATCAAGTGTTTGATTATGATGTAAGTTGTTGTACATGTGGCTTCACACACAAGAGGAGGATGAATAGTGTGTTTCACAAAAACAGTAATTTGAAAAAAATTTATAATTATTTTTAAAATTTAAAAACTTAAAAAAAAATATTTTAATAAATTAGCAGCAAAAAGATAAATAAGTGGAAAATAAAGAGTTTAGGGTAAGAGAGATAACGTAAGGAATTATAGAGATTCGGTTGAAATAAAGTGACCTAATTCTCTCCCTAATATTTGATCTTGAGAGTATTCAATTATTGTTAATAGATTTTAGTAAGTTGAACTCTCGAACCCCCTTATACGAAAAGAATGAAATTTCAAGCTAGCTTCCAATCAAACAACAAACACTAGAAAGAAGTGGTTAGTCTTCCTTCCTAACAGCGGATTGAAGCAATTAATCTTCTTTTTAAACAACAACTTGAAGTGGTTGGTCCCCAAGGTAAACCTAGATTTTCTACAGGCTTATCATAAACCAATGAGATATTTTAAATCGAGCTGAAATCACAAATCGAACGGAAGTTTTGACCGGGCTGACCATAAACCAGAGATTTTATTTCTAGCTTATCTCGAACAAAAGAAAGCTTTTGACCAGGCTGAGCTTATGAACTGAACCAAGATTTTTACCAAGATAACGACAAACCAAGTTGAGATTTTGAACTTGACTAATCTCGAACCAAAGTAAGCTTTAGATCGAGCTTAACTTATAACTTGAAATAGTGGCATAGAACTTAAACCTCCAAACAAAATATTTTATCTGGTTTAGCTTTTAATCCAAACAGATGACCCTTTATGGAAAAATTATTCTAAAAAGGAAAAATATTCCTTAGAGAATTTAAAATACTACTCTTCCATAATACATCACATTTCTCACTACACAAAGAAACTTTCTCAAAGTGATACAACTAAAAATATTTGAGAGATAGTTGACAAATATTTTAGGATTAATACACCTTTTGTCCCCTGCCATTTGGTGAGATTTCAAAAAAGGACCCTGTAAAAAAACACAGATCCCATCCCTGTATTTTAAAGATTCCCCATGTTTAGACCTTAAGTGGATCTAGTCAAATAAGAGGTTGATGTGGTATTGACAATGTGACATTTTTTGCACTATTCATATAAGTAACATTCCACGTGTAATTTAATAAGTTATTAATAAGATTTTTAAATGATTAATTCCATTTTTCTAATTAATAAAACAAACAATTTAAATAAAATGGGTTAAATAATCTGCTTCATTTTCTCTTTCTTGTTCGCCTCGCAGCTAGGGTTCATCTTCTTCAGTTCATAACTCCATTGAGTAGACAATGATTGGAAGCGCGAGTTCAGGTTACATGTCCAATGGGAGAAAAGATCCGGTTTGTGGGCACGAGCTTCCAATGAGAATCCACATTTCGAATTTCTTCATATATATATATATATATATATATATATATATATATATATATATAGAGAGAGAGAGAGAGAGAGATAGGGTGTGCGTGATAGTGTGTGTGTGTGTGTGTGTGTGTGTGAGAGAGAGAGAGAGAGAGAGAGAGCCCATGTTTCTGGATCTGAAAATGTAAAAGGAAATACCACTATTTATAGGCTAGAGGTTGGCACAAAAAAGAAAATTTTCTTAGGCAAAAACTAATGTGTCAATCGATTGACATCATGCTCCAACCGATTGGCTGGCCATAAAATAAACATTTGGAAGGTTTTAAAAGGAAAGAAAGGATATAGAGCGGTTGTCGTTCATTAGGACTCTATCATAAATGTTTAAGGACTACTTTTTTCCTAACCCAATCGATTGAGTATAATTGCCAATCAATTGGCTAGTTCAACATGCACAACTCTAAACCAATTTTAGGAATATTTCTTTAAGAAAAATAAGTTTCAAAACTTATTTTGTGTGTTTGTGTGTGTAAGTAAGTGTGTGTGTGTGATATTTAGCCGTATAATTTTATGAAATCTCCTTTGTGGTTTTATAACACACAGTTCACTCAGAGGTAACAAGGAGAGATTTCACACTTCCTCACTTTCACACTTTGAAGCTTAAAGATCCCCCTCAATTAAATAAAGGGTAAACTGAAAGCACATTGTATCATTTAGCATCGCTTACGTGCTTTAAGTATCTATTGAGTTTTGATATTTTACAATTTGATTATTGTCTCATTGTGTATTTGTAGTTTGTATACCCTTTTAATTCATCTGTGTGATTGTAATCTGTCTATGCATTTGTTATAATCGTTTGATTATGTAATTATACAACTAAGAACCCTTTACATTTCATATTATACTCATTTGATCCTCATTAGCTGTTTCCTTTTTGAGCCTATGAAAGTTACTGCTTTGTCATTTCCAAAATGAGTAGCTTGAATCACAAATAGAAGATTTGAATTTTGATGTTTTGGATAATTGATTTGGATCATATGTAATATTTGCTTCGAATCATTCACATGTTGAAAATTAGAATTATTTTATGGATCATTTGATTCAGATCAAAACTTTAACATGATTTAAATCAGAATCCCATTTGACTTGGATCAAGTTCATATAATGATTCAAATCAATTTCCTTAAAAATAATTTCCTTTTTAGTCTCTCCATATTAATTCGAATCAATTTTCCTTCTTGATTCGAATCAAACCATAAAAAAAACCCAATTTCCATCATTCATTTAAATGCTTGTTTGTTTTGATTACAGTAACATATGTGGGAAATCTATGATGATTCATAGAGACAAAAATAGTGATTTTTTGTCCTCTCATCTTAGTGTGTTCATCTTTACACTATTCTTCTCTCCTCTTCACCAAACCTCAATCTTTGATATAGAACCCGTGTCAATTCTTTATATGTTCTTATTGCATCTTGATTTGTGTAATTGGGTTGTTGTTTTGTGTGATGTAGAGAATGAGTTGTTCAGATCTTGTTGAGGATTTGATCATGATCTTGATAACTATCAAGAACCAAGACTAACTTGTATATAAACTTGTTTGAACCTTGTGTGTGTGTGTGTGTGTGTGTTCATCTTTCATCAAAATTAAATTACTTTACTAACCGCTTGTAATGTGAGGTGTTGTTGAGATTATTTGGCACTGTTCACCATTCTCATCCTTAGTTTTTTTCCTTGTTTAAGGACCTTCCTCTAAATATTGAGTGAAAGGGAGACTAGTGGTACATTAGCGTATATAATGGATTTGTGTGTAGCTTATTTTTTATTAGTAACAAGTGCATGTATAGTTTCTCGAGTGCGGTTTGGGATTGGGAAGTTAAATAACAAGATGAGAGTTTCCATTATACTCAAAGGAAGACTTTGGCAGAATCAAGTATCAACGGTCCGTAAGGTAGAGTATGAAGTTGTTATTCTTTGGTGGTGTTGGAGAAAGATTGCTAGAAGACAAAGTTTGAAGTTGTACAATATACACTCAGTTAATGGCAATCGCTCAGACAAGAAATTAGTGGGATTAGGTGGATTACCACGCACGAATACTTGAAGCAGGTTATTGTGGAAAGCGAGGTTAGTGGATCAACATCTTGTGGGATCTTGTATTGTGTTAGCAAATTTGTGTCTACTTCATTAGAAGGAATTATTGTGTGATAGTTCTTTGTAATCAAAATGTCGTAATCATTTTATCATTATAGTGGAAGATCGTGATTATGTTTCGAAGGCATCATCCATTGAAGAGTGCATGTAAGTAAAGCGAGGATGAATATCAAAGCACTATATATCTTTGTGTATCTTTTTCTCTATCCTTTTTTAATTTACAAGCATTCATTCATCTCATATTTGCTACTGCATGTTTGTAAGTGCATAGATTGTATACCATATAGGTTAGACCTTGCTTATAGTGATTTTATGTATAAGCTTATGTATGTGGTCTATCAATGCCAAGGAATCATCATGAAGTCAATTATGCATTGTTAAGATCATCCATGTAATGTGTTTTTAAATTGCTTCATTTGCAACCGGCTTTGGATGTCATGTAAATGAATTGTGCTAGAAATGATATATTTTATAGTTATTTTATGTATCATTTCATGAAGCTTGATTCATTGAGTTGCTTCCAAGATCTGGTCTTTGTGTTTTTCTTCCGCGTATTCTAAAATCTCTAATTTCGTTTATGGGATCTGAAAAGTTGTTTAAATTCTCCAAAAGGATTTTGGGTCTATTCAACCCCCTTCTAGACATTTTTGTTTCCATATTCTCACCCAACAATTAGTATCAGAGCTTGGCTTTTGATCATAGTCTAGTGACTCCAAAAGTTGAGGATATGGTTCTTATGATCCTATATGAGTTTTCTTAAACGTTATGGAAGCTTATGAAATTTAATGAATCCCCATGAAATTACCTTAAATAGCTTATAATTGATTATTATTTTACAATGCATTACAATGATTTATTCAAAGTAAAACCTTACTAGAATTTTCTCCAAAACATTAATTACTTAAGATATTCTCTAAGTGTTGATTCATCCATAATTAAACTAACAAGTTTTCTGAGATGTGTGCAACTTGTTTGTAACATTGCTTCTTAAAGGTGTTCAAGATTGATCCTAAAGTTTATGTTATAAGATCATTACAATATGCTGGAAAGTATTATGAGAAGAGGAATTAGAAAGAAAATAATATTCTTAAGACCCAACCTTCCAAGGTCGTTGTGTAAAAGAAGACGAGGGCAATGTTTTTTACTATTGGTAATGCTTCTCCGAAGTTTCAACTAACTATAAAAGATTCAAGGAATTTACTTGAAGTTCTTATAAATTTTCCAAGAGTTGAATCAGTGATTCAGGATTGACAAGTTATGTTAATCAACAATGATCATAGTATTGCCGTTTCAAATTAATCTGAAGCCTTGAGAAGGAGAGTTTGATAATGTTCTTCATACGTTCAAGTGGATTCCTATCCAATTTTTTTTACTATTCGTATTTAGAGCTTATGATCATTTTTGTTGTTGATCTCTATTTGGTATCGTAATCACCAAGATTAAGCTTAGATCGTCAAAATTGATATGATCGTTTCTACCATCCTTTAACTCTTTTGTGTATGCACTGGAGTATTTATTATGTTACTTATATGTGATGTGTGATTTGTATATGTTTGTGTATGTGATATGTTTGTGCATTCATTAATTAATTGCTAAATCATTCAACACATTAGTTTATCATTTATGTCGTCCGTTCATTGCATTCATTTGCATCACTCATACATTCATGCATCCTCATTAATTCCTACATTAAAATAAATTTGTAAATTTACATTAAAACACATTTGCATTAAAATTCCATTTTGGCATCTGCACTATAAAAGGGCTCAATTTATTTTTTTCATTCATAAAATAACAATAAATTTTCCCTCATCTACATAAAGAATTTTTTTTGGTGTTTTGGTGTTGTGTAAAAGTCTCACTTTCCTTAAAAAATTTCAAACTTTTGGTCTTCTGATTCAAATCATAGGTTTTGAACTAAACTCATGATCCAAATCATTTTCCTAGGACTTGAGACGTTTGAATTTTATTCAAATCAAATTTTTTTTACACTAAGCTCGTGATTTGAATCACTTTTAGTGGGTTTCAAATATGATATTCTTGATTCAAATCAAATTGCAGACTTGATCCGAATCAAATTTGAAAAGTCATGTGCTTCACTTTCTTCTTACCTCTTTCCATTTTCTTTCTTTCAAACTTCATTTCATCTTTTTTTGTCATCAAACCCTAAGTGAGCCAACATTAAAAAATTTCTTCATCACGTATCATCCATCATCTCAATACATCATTCATTACTCATCATCATTCATCACCATCATGAACCATGATCATGGCAACCATGTGAGAACTGACAAGAAAAAGGGCAAGCAACATGTTGTTGAATTTGATTCATCTTCACCAATTCCAAAAAGGTCTAGAACAAAAGTTCAAGCAAGCAAAGCCTCTACAAATGGTGGCTTGAGTAAGAAAGCCAAGCGGTCATCTAATACAAGTCCATCTTCTCTATCTATGTTGTATTGTAATGTTGCTCATCTCTTACCTGAGGATAGTTTGCAAAAGTAAATAGACAACTTTCTTTGTAAACCGGTAGACCCTGAATATTATGTGAATAGTTCTAATGAGAATGAGTTGAAAATAAAATTTCTGAAACTATTTACTGACAACGACCTATTAACATTCATTGGCATGAATAGAAAGTATAACCCTGATTATGTCAAGGCTTTTTACCATAATCTAGAACTCACATCTTCAGGTTTGCAGAGTAGATTTAAGGATATAATTGTGAAGTTTGGGTACTATAACTTCATCAATTATTTTGATATGAAAAGTGAAGAAATCTATGTGTCTAATTCAAAAGAAAGAGATTATGAAAAAATTGCTTTTGTTTTGGATATTTCTAGATTTGTCTAGGAACATATGGAAATGTCGAACTTGAGGATAAGTCAAATAAAGTTAGGTATGAGGATGATTCACTGGGTAGTTGTGAAGATTTTGGCTAGGAAACTAGGTAACTCTAGTAGGGATGATGATAGTGACTTGTTCTTGATGTGGTGTATCATCTACAATATCAAGACTAAGAATAATGTCTCGGTTAGATTCATTTTAGATAGGATGATCTATTGCAGGGACAATCCTAAGAAGTCTATCATTTTCTCTTCTCTTGTTATGATGATCTTTCAGCTTAATGGCATTGAGTGCAAGAAGGAAGAACTCACTGAATCTCCAAAGATTTTGGATTATGGTGTTGTGTCAAAGATGAGGTACTACATGGATTTAAATGGTGATTATTACTACTTGGAGACTTCTGGCAGAAGAATCAATGATGATAAAATTGTTGAGAATGAAGCTCTTGAGACTACTGGTCCATCCACTACTGGTGAAAGTGTTGTTGCTTCTACATATGCTGATGTTAAGGCATTTTTGGATGATATGCTCTAGAAGCTAATTGCAGATAACTATATCAGAGAAAATCGTATCATGGCACACATTTATGCACTTGCCAATGTCGGAGAGGAGAACCAGATGAAGATGAAGAAAGATATTCTTGCATCGGAAGGACGCATGACCAGTCAGATTGAAGCGGTGAAGAACTCAGTTGATTATCTAGGTGGTAAAAACTACATTTTTCATCACGACACTGCTACAACAAGTATTCATGTTCTAGAAAACCCCTTTTTTTGCTACTGCACCTCCTCCACCATTCTCTGATTTCGTTTCTAGTGATTTTGTGTGATACTTTATACCATTTCATGTCATGACATTTATCATATTTTTTTATATATTATGTCTATTTTAGGTTGAACTATGTTGATGTGATCTTTTGATCTTTGGTTTGTTAGAATAACTTTTGTGTACCATGCAAATCGTATAATTTTAATTCATGTTGTTTTGGTATTTCTGATATTCGCTCAATTGCTATTTTATCTTGTTGCCTTTTTGTTGAAATGTGAGAGACTAAGAGGCATTTGAATGAACCGTCTATTTTGAAAATCACTATGGAGACATTATTATATATAGAGAGAGATGACAACTAATTACATGATATAGTCGACGTGGGACTATTCTATATACAAATATTATTAACACTATATATATTTACAAATATCAACCCTCCCCCTCAAGCTTGAGCATATAAGTAAAAAGAATCAAGCTTGTTACATATATAATTAGTTCTGGGGCTTCGAATGATCGCGGTGGGATATAGTTAAATATTAAAGGACCCAAATTTCGTCTTTTTATGAAATGAAATGATATGATATGAATTTATGGAGGACTCTTTCTTCTTTTGTTTGCTGGGGATATGATGTGATATGAGATGAACCCTAGCAAAATATCTTATGATGGATGAAGAATAAAAGGTGGACTCATGGCGTTTAATAGAGATATGTATTCATGAGTACCAACAAATGATTTGATCTTGCTTCCATGGGCTCTTCCACGAGCCGTGGAAGTGATTTAATATGAACAGTAAGATCAACTTTTAGATTCCTAGCTTTTGTCGTTCATGGTATGAATCTAGGACTGAAGCATGGAGCTTGACAAGACGGATCAATGCAGAATGACTCAATGCAAGTTGACTTTGCAGGTGGACGAAAACCTTAAAAGGATCTTTACTAGAAGATGATTTTAGAAGCATTGAGCTAACGTCACACCTGAGTGAAATGTCAAAATGTGTGAGCATCTAACAAGAATGTTTTCTGGTTTCAAATCACAGTAAATAACTCCAAGCATGTGCAAGTACTCCAAAGCAAGAAAGAATTCTACTATGTAAAATCTGGATGCACAAGATTCTCTGGTGAATACAAATTCACGTTCCAATATGTATTTTCATGTAGAGTAAAGGGTTTGGCTTACAAAAAAAATACAGGTCAAAAAGATCATTTAATTACATTTACTATCATAGCAATTTGCAACTTGATAACTAGTACTAAAAAATTACATGCACATATAGTGCAGCATTGCAACAAGAAGTTTCACCTATAAACATATCAAAATTCAAAACCTTATCGAGTGCACCGGCTAAACCAGAAATACATGAATAATAATGATTGATGAGAATGAGAACAAGTATATATCAATAACCATGTGACTTAAACATATGATATGACTTGACCCAAAAGGAAAACAAAATTCTAACATATTACTGAAAAATATTTCTTAGTTTTGTATACCTTCTTGTTGGCTATGAAAAGCATCAACACCGACAGACTTGTACAATGTTTGTATCTTCCCAACCTCTGATATTCTTACAAAAGCTCTTGATTTTGATAACCTTTTCGTAGCAGCCAATTCTAATGCCTTAGATATACATATGTCTCTTAATGCCTGCTTTAAATTCACCAGCTCAAAAGTCCCAACTCAACTCATAGGGATCGAGGTATACATATGTCTCTTAATGTTTGCTTTAAAGTCACATGTGAAGATTCCTTGTTAAATTGTCACCTAAGGAGTAGGGGGGGCAAATCAACAGAATTTTTACATTAAAAAAGGGGAATCCAATTTTTTCTATAGGGGGTAAACTAAAACTCTCTCACATTGCAAGGGGGTAAAGTATATTTTAACAAAAAGTATAACATAAATATATTATTTTACCTCATCATCAGAACCAGATTCTTCAAAACATTGCAGTCGCTTATCTTTAAAGCCTATATACTATTTTGCTCTAGTAATACTAATAAAGGCTATAACATAAATAAGAAAAAAATAATTGAAAATAAAATTTATTAAAACAAAACTAACTATATAAATATAATAGTGTAATATTTTTTACATTCATTGTCATGTTTTGGCCAACTTTACGCACACATAAGTGCCTCCAAAGTATCCTCGTGAAGTCTAGAACGACGAGGACTCAATAATCTACCTCCTGTGCTAAAAGTATATTTTGAAGCAAAGGTGGATATTATGACGGCCAATATATCCTTGGTAATTTTTCGCAAAATAGGATACTTGATCCCATTTGTTTTCCACCTTCAAAGAATGTCAAAGAAATTGACCTTGGCAACGCGTTCTCTTCCAAATATTTACCTAGCTCTGGCTTAGATTGTACGTTATCTTAATATTTGATAAATGCGTCATAACCACTAAAAAGATTACTTACATCAAGATTATCCAAATTTGAGTCCTTTTCATTAAACTTCTCAGCTGAATTTTTCGATATCCCAATAGTTTTAGATTGATATTCTTCAAACACCGAGTATCATAGTTTATTTAAATTGTTAATTTCCACTAAAGATGAGATACATAGAGCTTTTTAAAGAAGTATTCTTAAAGCTTTAATTTGTATCTTGGATCCAAAACAATGGCAATTCCCATGATTACATGTATTGCATGCCAATATTTCTCAAAATTTTCAATCAATTTTAAATTCATATTTCTAATATTTTCAATCGATCAAGTCTTCCAATGTTGCAAAGAAAGCTTTATATCACAAAATATAGGGAAAAATAAATTTGTTGTGAGATATTGTGTATCAGAAAACATCTCTATTACACGATGAAATACCTCCAACCTATTACAATAATTTTTTGTGATTTCCGCGCATTTGTTGTAGGCAAACATTATACAAAGGATCTCTTGTTTTCAAACTAATAAATACATTTTTATAAGCTAATGCAACAATAAGCATTTGATAGGTATAATTCCATCTATTTTTACAATCAATGTTGAGTTTCTTTGTGATCTAAACTTTGATCTAACATGCGGCTTCCTTAAAACTTTGCTCTCTTTTAGGTATGGTTGTCTAAAAAGCCACATTGTTCATAACCTTTTCTATGCCATATCCAAGAACACTAAAGCTATAAATATGTGCGCAATACCTCATATGAAGTGATTGTTCAAGTATAAGGGAAGATTAATCAAGCATGTTCAACAAAGATGTAACTAGAGAGTCATTAGTGCTACAATTATCTTAAGTGATGGTAGATAGTTTTCTATCAACATTACAATCAAGCATGCATTTTATCAATACCTCAGTAAGAGCTTCAGCCGTGTGTGGACATTCTACCTACATAAAGCTATTATGCAAAATAATTCATTAAACATTAGTAAAACTAAACAAACCCATAGTTAAAATAGTTCATCATCAAACAATAATATGACTCAAAATAATTGATATAAATTAAGTTAAACATTATTTATATATAGCTCAAGACGCGACTTTGCAAATCCTAGCCTTCATCAATGTAGTGAGCTGTGATTACCATAAAACATTTCTGTTTATTGCTACTTGTCCACATGTCTGTTGTTAAAGCAATTCTGCTACTAATTTTATTTGTGTTTCAACTAGGAATCTTGAATAAGGGTAGATAGTCATAACTATAAAAGTCAACTAGAAATATAAACCATTGCTATTTGTATTTTTAAAAGTCATAACTATAAAAGTTTTTTATATGTTGAATTTCATTTGATTTTAGTCCCTAAAATTTAAATAAGTGGGAAAATCCGTTGGTTTCCTGCGGATTTTCCTTCAAATTTTCCTGCGAATTTTAACTTTAGAACTAAAACCAAAATGATTTTAACACTGAGGAATTATTTTTAAAAAAACTACAGAGACGAAAATAAAAATCACGCCAACTTATAGGGACCAAAAAAACTATTTAAGCTTTATAATTATAAATCAATTTCTTGGTAATTGTCAATAAATTGAATTAAGTAATTTTTCCCGAGTGCTTGCTATATCCCAAGAAGTCTTGAATTCAGGCCCATAGTGGATATAAGTACCCCAATATCTTGATAAAGGAAAATCTAACTCCAATATATAACACATTGATATTGATCTTCTCACCTCACATGAGCGAGCTCTCAACTTCACAACCCTTAATCACTAGGGGATGTCACACATTTGTATTTTTAGCTAGTACAAGTACACATTTCCTAAATCTAAAGATGGAAAGATTTCTAAGAAAATATAATGTTCATCACATAATAATAACATCGCATCATCCTCAAACAAGTGGGCAAGTAGAAGTTTCCAATAAACAAATCAATTAAATCTTGGAGAAGACAATAAACACATCAAAAAAAGATTGGTCGATCAAGCTTAAATACAAATTATGAGCATACACACATATTTTAAAACTCTTATAGTTACGTCTCCTTATCGCTAGTATGTGGTAAATCTTGTCATTTACCCCTTGAAATAGAGCACAAAGCGTTGTGGTCCTCGAAGTGCATTAGGAGGAACTTTTCTCCTCATCTCATTATTATGAGAAAAATTATATGTCTTGGGGAGGGGCTAAAATGAACAATTCTGTAAGATATTTCTTTTGAAAAATGTCAATTGACATTCATAATCATGTTTGTCGAGCTCTAAAAGCGGACTACCCGATGTCGCTCCCGGGATTTTCATCCAGGTACAAACGCGAAAGTGGCGCGGAAAACAGAGTCGCCAGCAATGTATATTTATCCCAAGAGAGGGAAAGGAAACACCGCGTAAACCTGAGGAAGAGGGAAAGGAATGGTCATCGCAACCATAACCTGGGTTCGGGAGTCGGTTACGCGAGGGGAAGGTATTAGCACCCCCACGCGTCCATCGTACTCGATGGGATCCACCCTTGTTATCTAATCTAAGGGCGAGTTATCCTAAAATCTATGGCTGTACTGAAACGGGGGAGGGGAAAACAAAGACAGACTCAGTAGGACATCGTCGTCCTAGGCCTACGTACTCCCTTTGTGCAATGGAAAATTCAGAGTCAACGTAGTTCAGACCAAGTTCTTTTTGTGTTTTTTATGAGCGACGTTAAGTTCGCGTCCGGCAGTTAGGGTCGATGTCTGTTTGCGACAAAACGGAAAGTAACGTGCCCTTTTTGAAAATAGCCTTAAGTTTGACAATCCCGAAGGACAAAAATGATTTGAGATCTGTTTTGTATCTTTTAAGACAGAAGTGAGTTGAGTTAGTTCATAACTTACATTGCACCAAAGTCTATGACACGGGAACGAATGCGTCGCATGGTCGTCCCCAATGGGACGTATGCTCAACACTCTAGAAGAATGAAGGAAGACCCCTCAATCTTCATTTCCTATGCTTAAGGCTTGAATGCAAGGCAAGTTGACCTTATTAAGTATCTTAGAAGTGTTATGAGATGAGAAGAGGGACTCAAAAGAAAAGAAAAAAACTACGGGAATTCTATCCTAATGTTATCATGCAAAGATGGCCCAAAGGGGAGGTTTGAGAACAACCTAAGTCTAAAGAAAAGAAGAGATGAGAGAAAGAAAGAGTGAGGGTGAACATGGATGACCATCCCCACCCTCAAGTGCCTTACCTCTGCCCCTGCACAAAAGGTTAGTACAAAACAGTAACAATGGTTGAATGTAAGTACTGAAAAGTAAATCAAAACAGGCTAGTTGCCTTGAGAAGACAACTAAAGAAGCAAATAAGACTTAAACCACAAGGGAAAAGGTCATAAGGGCTAAGGAATCTCCTAGGGTAGTAGGCCCATGCCAATGCACCATACCAAGGCTAAGGTACTAGACAAGGGGTCAACCTAAACTAAAACATGCACCCACAGACATGCAAATGCAAGTTATGGATTAACTATGAGAAATGAAAACAAATGGATCATTTAACAATGCATATGCAAACACTAAACCCAAAAGCAAATGACATTTAAAAATGCATGGAAATGTCCTAAAAAAGGCATATGAGTCATGAATGCAAGCATGGAGGATGGTTAAGCAAGAAGAAATGAAAACAATTCACTTAAGTCCATACATGAATCATATTTGTAACATAAGCAGAGAATAAAGATGTAAGATAAAAAAAAGTATGGAAATGAATGTAAACCAGCAGCATATGACATGTGAGATGGCATATGAGAATAAACATACAAAGTTCATGCAAATCTCATGTTGAAACACATAGAAGAAAGAAAGTAAAACTGGTTCAAATAACTTCAAACAGATGTCAAGGGGTTATGAACTTAGGAGGCATGCAAGATGACATTAGAACTCAATGAGAATGAATGAGAATGACCTATAAGATGCCTAGCAAATGATGTCAAAACATCTCAACAAACATCACAGGGAAACAAGTTCAAAGCATATCAAAACCCTAGCATGAGTTCACTAACAAACACACATGCAAACATGAATCAAAAGTGATATTAAAAGTTTGAGAAAAATGAAAGATGCAAATTGTATAAAGTGCAACCAGTGTATAAACCTATTCCAAAAGGATGTGCAAAAACTCATCACTAAACATAATCAAAGATGCCTCAACATTTCATGCAAACCACACAAGCAAGTTGTCCAAATATGGCACTCAAAAGTCAACAAGAAATGCCCTAAAAAAATCTATAAAAAATGCATGGAATACCTCAATGTATCATGTCAACATGGATAAATGATCATGAGAAAATTCAACCTAGAACTATGCCAAGCAAAAATAGGAAGATGCAAGTATCATGACTAAATGCACATACAAAAAAAATTAAAAGAAAATTCAAGATAAAACAATAAAATATGCAAAAATCAGAAAATAAAATACGAAAAAAATTATTTAAATGAGTGATGATGCTTCATGAAATTTTTTATAATTTTATGATGCTTGGGTGTACTTTTAAAAAATGATTTTTGAATGTATATGAAAAAGAAATAAAAAAAAACAAAATAAAATGCACGGCGGTGCCACGAAAATAAAAACCTAGTTAAAAACAAATGGGCCCCAAAAAGAATGGGATGCAGATAGCAAAGGGCGCAAGGCCCAAAGGTGCGTTGGCCTGGGGGTTCATGCTGTGTAACCCAGTCAACAAACTAGACCTAATCATGGCCATTGGTTCAGTCCACGCGTGATGATCAGAAAAAGTAAACATATCAAAGGATCAGGGTGCGAGTACATGGCAAGATAACATGGACGACCACACGCAATCATTAAACAAGTCAGAAAAAAAAAAAAAGAAGCACGTGATGGGGAGGGTGCCTCATTAATGCGCTGGCACCCTCACAACCATCAGATCAAACCAATCGAACGACCGTGTTTTAAACTGGGGGTCTAGGGTTCAGGCAAGGTCTGGAGTTTTCAGGTGGTCGGAGAAGACTCCGGTCGTATTCTCCGGTGAGTCTCCACCGTGGGGATTTTTACAGGTGCCCAGAAATCAATAAACTTTATACCAAAATGATCCTCTCAACACGTAGATCACTAATCCAATCTCAAAAATAAAAATTAACATGCACACAGAGAGATTCGAAGAAGATAAGTTTGCCCTAAAATAAGAAACTACACACCTAGGGTGTCTATCAACTAGTCAGAACGCACACCATCCCTAGTGGACTTCAAAACAAGTAAAAACACAAAGAACAATCATGAAGTGCAGTGGAGTTAAGGAGATATACCTGCGGTTTATTGATGCTTATGAACTAAGGAAAAGAAAGCTTGATCTTTGGTGACTATGGTTGACCAAATAAAGGCAATGGAATGCTTGTAGCTTGCTCAGAATTTCAGCAGCAAAACCCTACTCTTTTTCTCCAAAACCACCAACCACTTTTAGGGTTCAACTCCTCTCCTTTTTATAGCATGAATTAGGGTTATTCTGGTGGATATTTTGGGCCTGAAGCGTGCTAAGTTACCCATGATACAAGAATGGAAAGTTCTGATTTACTTTGATCACATCATGCCATGAAAACTCAGATTTGGACCCACTACTTTAGGTGCTCATAACTTGAGAATC
>JALAZF010001302.1:0-10000 GCA_022829125.1 Lathyrus tuberosus
ATATAGAAAACTATTTTTTTTTTATTTCACGAACAAGATTTAAAAAAAAATCTTATTTGATAAAAGCAGAGTAGTATGTCTGGGGATCCGCTGGTAACGAGAGTAATAAAAGCGATCGATCATTTGTTTATGGAATAGTTCTTTTAAAAATGTATTTCTAGGATGATTTATGAGTCATAAGACAATTTTCGAGTTATGACTTAGGGAATTTTGTTAGAATAGAAAGGAATAAGCCAATTAATTAAGTTAATGGATTTGCCCTAGATTAGATATCAATGGACAAAAAAAGAATTTTTCTATTCGAACCCCAGTAGAAAAGAAGGGACAGTCTACGAGAAATCATATTATATATAAAATGAAAAAAGCCTCGAAGGTTCCATCGCTGAAAATGCTAGGAGGTGTTCGGAAATGGTTTGAAGTAGTTGAATAGGAGGATTACTATGACTATAGCTCTTGGTAAATTTACCAAAGATCAAAATGATTTATTTGATATTATGGATGACTGGTTACGGAGGGACCGTTTTGTTTTTGTGGGTTGGTCCGGTCTATTGCTCTTTCCTTGCGCCTATTTTGCCGTCGGGGGTTGGTTCACAGGTACCACCTTTGTAACTTCATGGTATACTCATGGATTGGCAAGTTCCTATTTGGAAGGTTGTAACTTCTTAACTGCAGCAGTCTCTACTCCTGCTAATAGTTTAGCACATTCTTTGTTGTTACTGTGGGGTCCTGAAGCACAGGGAGATTTGACCCGTTGGTGTCAATTAGGTGGTCTGTGGACTTTTGTTGCTCTTCACGGTGCTTTCGGATTAATAGGTTTTATGTTACGTCAATTTGAACTTGCTCGATCTGTTCAATTGCGGCCTTATAATGCAATCGCATTCTCCGGTCCAATTGCTGTTTTTGTTTCTGTATTCCTGATTTATCCACTGGGCCAGTCTGGTTGGTTCTTTGCGCCTAGTTTTGGTGTAGCAGCTATATTTCGATTCATTCTCTTTTTCCAAGGGTTTCATAATTGGACATTAAACCCATTTCATATGATGGGAGTTGCTGGTGTATTGGGCGCTGCCCTACTATGCGCTATTCATGGCGCTACCGTAGAAAATACCTTATTTGAAGATGGTGATGGCGCAAATACATTCCGTGCTTTTAACCCAACCCAAGCAGAAGAAACTTATTCCATGGTTACTGCTAACCGCTTTTGGTCCCAAATCTTTGGGGTTGCTTTTTCCAATAAACGTTGGTTACATTTCTTTATGTTATTTGTACCAGTAACTGGTTTATGGATGAGTGCTCTTGGAGTAGTCGGTCTGGCCCTGAACCTACGTGCCTATGACTTTGTTTCTCAAGAAATCCGCGCAGCGGAAGATCCTGAATTTGAGACTTTCTACACCAAAAATATTCTCTTAAACGAAGGTATTCGTGCGTGGATGGCGGCTCAAGATCAGCCTCATGAAAACCTTATATTCCCTGAGGAGGTTCTACCACGTGGAAACGCTCTTTAATGGAACTTTACCTTTAACTGGTCGTGACCAAGAAACGACTGGTTTTGCTTGGTGGGCCGGGAATGCCCGACTTATCAATTTATCCGGTAAACTACTGGGGGCCCATGTAGCCCATGCCGGATTAATAGTATTCTGGGCCGGAGCAATGAACCTATTTGAAGTTGCTCATTTCGTACCCGAGAAGCCCATGTATGAACAAGGCTTAATTTTACTTCCCCATCTAGCTACTCTAGGATGGGGGGTAGGTCCTGGAGGGGAAGTTATCGACACCTTTCCATACTTTGTGTCTGGAGTACTTCACTTAATTTCCTCTGCAGTATTGGGCTTTGGCGGTATTTATCATGCACTTCTGGGACCTGAGACTCTTGAAGAATCTTTTCCATTCTTTGGTTATGTATGGAAAGATAGAAATAAAATGACTACTATTTTAGGTATTCACTTAATTTTGTTAGGTATAGGGGCTTTTCTTCTAGTATTGAAGGCTTTTTATTTTGGGGGTATATATGATACCTGGGCTCCGGGAGGGGGAGATGTAAGAAAAATTACCAACTTAACCCTTAGTCCAAGCATTATATTTGGTTATTTACTAAAATCGCCTTTTGGGGGAGAAGGTTGGATTGTTAGTGTGGACGATTTGGAAGATATAATTGGGGGGCATGTATGGTTGGGTTCTATTTGTATACTTGGTGGAATCTGGCATATCTTAACCAAGCCCTTTGCATGGGCTCGGCGTGCACTAGTATGGTCTGGGGAAGCTTACTTATCTTATAGTTTAGGTGCTTTAGCCGTTTTTGGTTTTATAGCTTGTTGCTTTGTCTGGTTTAATAATACTGCTTATCCTAGTGAGTTTTATGGTCCCACTGGACCGGAAGCTTCTCAAGCTCAAGCATTTACTTTTCTAGTTAGAGACCAACGTCTTGGAGCTAATGTAGGCTCCGCTCAAGGGCCTACCGGTTTAGGTAAATATCTAATGCGTTCTCCGACCGGAGAAGTCATTTTTGGAGGAGAAACTATGCGTTTTTGGGATCTGCGTGCTCCCTGGTTAGAACCTCTAAGAGGTCCTAATGGTTTGGACTTGAGTAGACTGAAAAAAGATATACAGCCTTGGCAAGAACGTCGTTCCGCAGAATATATGACTCATGCTCCTTTAGGTTCTTTAAATTCCGTGGGTGGCGTAGCTACAGAGATTAATGCAGTCAATTATGTCTCTCCTAGAAGTTGGTTAGCTACTTCTCATTTTGTTCTAGGCTTCTTCCTATTCGTAGGTCATTTATGGCACGCGGGAAGAGCTCGCGCAGCTGCCGCAGGATTTGAAAAAGGAATTGATAGAGATTTGGAGCCTGTTCTTTCCATGACTCCTCTTAATTGAGACATGAAATCCAATGCTTGACGTAAGAATCACTTTGATTTTAGTATACATATTGAGTTGAGTCGAGGAGATCATATTGAAAAAAGATTTTCTTTTTCAATTCATTTATATCTAATCTTTTTTCGGGCTCGGCTATATCACTACTTAGCCGAGCCCGAAAAAACCGAGCCAACCTAAATCAAGAAAATAAAAAAATCCATTCGCCAAGAAAAAGGAGAGAGGGGGATTCGAACCCTCGATAGTTCTTTGTTTCGAACTATACCGGTTTTCAAGACCGGAGCTATCAACCACTCAGCCATCTCTCCAAAAGCTAATTTCTATTTTATCTTTATTCCACTCAAGAGAACATGACCATACAAATTAATACCCTTTTCTCTATGATAAAGATATCCTGTGTGAATCTATTGGTCTAGTTCTCTATCCGTATATATTATATATGCATGATCCAGCATGCTCTTTTGTGAAGTAAAAAAAAAACTACCCCTCGATTCATGCCTCAATAAGGAGTGTCATCTAAAATCAATGGATTCATGATAAAACCCTCCATAATGATTTTATTTTTGGAAGGGGTCAAAAGAAAAGAAAGGGGTTGGGGGATCAAATGGTATAGTTCTTTTGTTGGTAAATTAGAGGATTATAAACATGACTATTGCGTTTCAATTAGCTGTTTTTGCATTAATTGTTACTTCATCCATTTTATTAATTAGTGTACCTGTTGTATTTGCTTCTCCTGATGGTTGGTCAAGTAACAAAAATGTTGTCTTTTCCGGTACATCCTTATGGATTGGATTAGTATTTCTAGTGGGTATTCTTAATTCTCTCATCTCTTGAAACTATTCATTCTAGATCAAAAAACGAAATGACCCCTCCCCCCGAATTCTTTCGGGTTGTGAGGCACATGAAAATGGAATATATAAGACCCCACCAATAAAGAAAACGAAAACATTAATAATGGGAATTATTAATGGGAGGGGTCAAACTTCTTCTATTGGAAAAAGCTTATATCTTATACTATATATGATATATAGTAAAACGAAAAACTTGAAGATGAAAATATTCGTATTATTTTCTGAATTTCATATTCTTTTCGGAATAGAAAATAAAATAGATATATATATATATATATATAGATCATAGATAAATATCTATAATCTGCACAATTTTACATCAAAGTAACATGCTCGTGCCCGACAACTTCATCATTTTTTTTTATGCCAGTAGGTGTTCCAAAGGTACCCTTTCAAATTCCTGGAGAGGATGAAGCTACTTGGGTTGACTTATACCATCAACTTTTTTACGAGAGACTCCTTTTTTTAGGTCAAGAGATTGAGAGTGAAATAGCAAATCAAGTTACTGATATGATGATATATCTCAGTTTAGATATAAATAAATACATAGAGAAAAGAGAAATAAATAGAAGAGAAAATACAATCGATAAAAAAAATACATCAATTTTTTTTAATTTTTTTAATATGGGGGGTATATGAATCAAAGGAAGAAAAATGACTTAGACATTTGGATTTTTGAATTGAGAGACATTTTTAGAGAGAGCAAGAATTCTTCCTATTTCTCAGATTCCTGGACACAATTCCATTCAGCCATATCTGTCATTCACATTTTTTTCCATCAAGAGAGTTTTATCAAACTCTTAGACTCCAGAATTTGGAGTATCCTAGTTTCACGCGGTTTAACAAGATATTTCACGATCAAGAATTTTGTCTTATTTCTACTAGCGATCCTTATATATCGTATTAACAATCGAAGGATGATCGAAAAAAAAAATATTTATTTGACAGGGCTTCTTCCTATACAAATAAATTCCATTGGATCCGGGAATGATCCAATGGAAGACTCAAAAGATTCGTTCAATATCAATAGGTTGGTCATGACTAGGTTGATTGTTCCGCTCCTGTCTGGTCCAAAAGAAAAAAATATCTCTGAGAGAGATAATTGTTCTTTTTTCGCCGACAGATGGTCAGAACTTCATCTGGATTTGAATCCTACTGAGAAGTCCGCTCAAGATCTGAAATTATTTAAAAAAGAAGAAGATGTTTCTTTTGTTCTTTCGAGGCAATCGGAAAATAAAGAAATAGCCAATATAGTTAAGATAATCATGTATTTACAAAATAATGTCTCAATTCATCCTATTTCATCCGATAGAGGATGTGATAGGGTTGCAAAGGATAAACTTTTGACAGTTCAAAATCATATTTCATTCTTGAACAAAAATCTAGTTTTTAGTTTATTTGATCTATTCCATGACCGGAATAGGGGGGGGTACTTGTTACAGCGCGATTTTCAATCAGAAGAGAGATTTCAAGAAATGGCAAATCTATTCAATCTCTCAATAACTAAGCCGGATCTGGTGTATCGTAATGGATTCTCTTTTTCTATTGATTTGTCGAAAATGGATGATAAACAATTAGTAAATCAAGTATTCAACTCCAGGGATGAATCAAAAAAGAAATCTTTATTGGTTCTGCCTCGGCTTTTTTACGACGCGAATGAATCTTTTTATCCAAAGATCATAAAAAAATGGGTCCAGACCTCTTGTGGGAATTCTTTTCAAGGTAATCGATTCAATCGCAACTTAGAATATGTAATTCAAAGGGATGAAAATGATATTCTGAATCATATACCTCTAAGGAAACACATGATCAATCAACGTTTCTCAAATTGGAAAAAGAGTCAGAAGAAATGCTTTGATCCTCTTCTTTTTATTTATCGAACCAAGAGATCCGTGAATAAGGATCCAAATACAGATAAATACAAATGGTCCAAGGGGAGCAAGAATTTCCAGGAACATTTGGACCATTTCATTTCTGAGGAGAATAGCCGTTTTCAAGTAGTGTTCGATCGATTACATATGAATTCATATTCGATTGATTGGTCTGAGGTTATCGACAAAAAAGATTTTTCTAAATCACTTTGTTTGTTTTTGTCCAAGCTTCTTCCCTTTTTCTCGAACTCAGTTCCCTTTTTCTCTAACTCAGTTCCTTTTTTCTTGGTGAGTTTCGGGAGTATGCCCGTTCATAGGTCCCAGATCCATATGGATGAATTGAAACGTATGAATGATGCACTCGGGAATCAGTTGTTAGAATCAATGGGTCTGCAAACGGTTCATTTGAAAAAAAAGAAAGCCCTATTATTGGATGACTATTATACTTCTCAAAAATCGAAATTATGGATCAATGAGATAGCAAATCAAGACAATTGGCTGAATCCTGTGAAATGTTTTCATAGAAGTTCATTGATTTCCTCTTTTTATAAAGTAAATCGACTTCGATTCTTGAATAATCCAAATAACTTCTCTTTCGATTGTAAGAAAAGATTCTCTTTTTATGGGGAAAGGTCCTGTAATTATGATTTTTTGTATGAACAATTCCTCAATGTCTTGTTCAGTCGAAAGAAAGTATTTTCTTTTGGCGGCGGCAAAAAAAAACATGTTTTTTTGGACAGAGATACTATTTCACCAAGCGAGTTAGAGGTCTCTAACATATTGGTAGCAAATAATTTTTCGCAAAGTGGTGATGACGGATATGACTTGTACAAATCTTTCCATTTTCCAACTCGCGTTCCTAGAGCTATTTACTCGATCGCGGACATTTCTGGAACACCTCTAACAGAGGAAGAAATAGTGAATTTTGAAAGAACTTATTGTAATCGTCTTTCCGCTATTAATCTGTCTGATCCAAAATGGAAAAAGTTGCATAAGTATTTGGATTTCGATTCAAACATAGATTTGCTTGACACTGATTTGCGTGACACTCTATATACTCTATATTCTGAGAAATTTTTACCATCCGAAAAGAGGAAAAAAAAACCTCTAAAAAAATTCCTTAAAAAAGGGCGGATGTATAGAAACTTTCCAAGAAAGAGTAGTTTTTCAACCGTTCTCTCCAAATTGAAGCCATTATACCCGTATATAATACCGTCGCTCCTTACCACGACAGGGCAAAAAAATCTACTTTTACTATTTATACAGACTTTTTCAGACCTATTTGTGATACTAAAGAAGAGTCCTAAATGGAAAAAAATGTTATCTATTTTGCCTAATCTTATCCATGGAGCCAAGGCAATTCTTCGGAAAAAACTGGGTCTGGAACAACGGAATCGTATAAGTGAGATTTGGAGTAAGTGTTTACATGAGTGTCTTGTAGAGGTGTACGAAAAAGATCTTCTTCACACAAATAATGAGTCACCATTCATATCGACACATCTGAGATCACTAAATATTGAGGAGTTCCTGTTTTCAATCCTTTTACTTCTTCTTATTACTGGATATTTAGTTCATACACATCTTTCCTTTGTTTCTCGATTCTCTAATGAGTTACAGACAGAGTTCGAACAGGTCAAATCGTTGATGATTCCATCCTACATCATTGAATTGCAAAAACTTCTGGATAGGTATCTTACATCAGAACAAAATTATTTCTGGTTACAGTATATTTTTCGAATGGCTCTAAAACAATTCGAAAATTTTCGAGAAGAAAGACGAGGTTCGCCTTCTGGCAGCAACATACCAAGGGGTGAAGGTTTGAATCGCATGAATTTCATAAGGATTATACCAAATCCCATCAATCGAATCGCGTTTTTGAAAAATACGAGACATTTAAGTCATACAAGTAAAAAAATCTATTCATTGATAAAAAAAAGAAAAAACATGAATAGTGATTGGATTGATGATAAAATAGAATCCTGGATCGCGAATAGTGATTTAATTGCTGATAAAGAAAGAGAATTCTTGCTTAACTACTCGACCTTAACGACAGAAAAAAGGATGGATCAAATTTTAGTGAGTCTTACTAATAGTGATGAGTTATCAAAGAATAACTCTGGTTATCAAATGATTGAACAACCGGGAATAATTTACTTACGATATTTAATTGACATTCATAAAAAGGATCTAATGAATTATGAGTTCAATACATCCTGCTTAGCAGAAAGACGGGTATTCCTCGCTCATTATCAGACAATCACTTATTCAGAAATCCCATGTCGGGCTAGTTGTTTGGATTTCCCATCTCCTGGGAAACCCTTTTCGCTACGCTTAGCCCTATCCCCTTCTAGGGGTATTTTAGTGATAGGTTCTATAACAACTGGACAATCCTATTTGCTCAAATCTTTAGCGACAACCTCCTATGTTCCTTTCATTACAGTATTTGTAAACAAGTTCCTGGAGAACTTTCCTAAGGGTTTTGATACGGGTTATGATGAGGACGATCTTTTTGATCAAAGAGAGGGTACCATTTACAGTCTTTTACCGGATTACGAGGGTAGTTGCTATAATCCAGAGATTTATGAAAGGGATCATAGCGACGATTTCGAGCGTAAGCTTGATAGCCGATTGAAGTTTCTAAGTATGGAGGATCCGGTATCTAGCGATATCATACCGGAAAAGGAACTAGACCGGTTTTATCTCACAATTCAATTCGAATTAGTAAAAGCAATGTCTCCTTGCATAATTTGGATTCCAAACATTCATGATTTCGATAGGAAGGAGTCAGATGACTTATCGCTGGGTATATTAGTGAACTCTCTTTCCAGAGATTCTGAAAACGGTGCTACTAGCAATAATCTTGTTATTGCTTCTACTCATATTCCACAAAAAGTAGACCCTGGTTTAATAGGGCCGAATAAATTAAATACATGCATTAAGATCCGAAGGCTTCTTATTCCACAACAAAGAAAGCACTTTTTTACTCTTTCATATACTAGGGGATTTCACTTGGAAAAGCAAATATTCAATACTAATCGATTGGGGTCTATAACTCTAGGTTCTAATGTACCTGATCTTGTAGCACTTACTAATGAGGCGCTATCGATTAGTATTATACAAAAGAAATCTATTCTAGACACTAATATAATTCGATCTGCTCTTCATAGACAAACTTGGGATTTTAGATCTCATATAAGAGAGATTCAGGATCATGGGATCCTTGTTTATCAGATAGGGAGGGCTCTTTCACAAAATCTACTTCTCAGTAATTGCTCTATAGATCCTATATCTATCTATATGAAGAAGACATCATGTCAGGAGGGGGATCCTTATTTGTACAAATGGTACGTCGAACTTGGAAGAAGCATGAAGAAATTAACTATACTTCTTTATCTTTTGAGTTGTTCTGCCGGATCGGTCGCTCAAGACGTTTTCTCTCTACCTGGACCTAATGAAAACAATGATGGGATCACTTCTTATAGACTCCTTGAGAATGATTCTGATCTAGTTCATGGGCTATTAGAAATAGAGGGTGCTCTGCTGGGACCCTCCGAGACAGGAAGTCGGTTTGATAATGATGGAGTGCTGTTGCTTCTTCGGTCCGAACCAAGAAATCCCTTAAAGATGATTCAAAATGGGTCTTCTTCTATCGTTGATCATAGATTTCTCTATGAAAAATATGAATCGGGGTTCGAAGAAGGGGAAGGAGTCGCAGTCTACGACCCGAAACCGCTAGAGGGAGAGCTAGCGGAGGATTTATTCAATCCCATACTTTGGGCTCCTAGACTGTGGCGCCCTTGGTGCTTTCTCTTTGACGAAGGGTCCAATGAATTGAGATTTCCCTATTGGGAAGGGTCATTTCAGGACAAAGATGATTATGATGAAAAGGGTGAGAATGATTCGGAGTTCTTGCAGGATGGAACCATGCAGGACCAGACACGAGTGAGATCTTCCAACGAACAAGGCTTTTTTCAAATAAGCCAATTCATTTGGGACCCCGGAGATCCACTCTCTTTGCTATTCCAAGAGGATCCTTTGTTTTCACATCAAGAAGAATTTTCTCCAGATGAACAGATACTTTTGACTTCCCAAACCAAGAGAACTTATTGGAAATATCTAAATGAAAGATGGTTGAGGAAGGATATGGAAGAACAGAATTTGAGATTCTCGATTGATCGCGAGAGATGGTTTAGAACCAATATTTCAGTATCAAATGAATTTTTTCGTTCTAATACTCTATACGAAAGTTATCAATATTTATCAAATCTGTTCCTATCTAACAGAACCCTATTGGCTCAAATCACAAAGACATTGTTGAAAAAAAAATGGGTTTTCCCAGACGAGATGCTTGTTACTATCTCTTCCAATAACGAACGATTGGTTTCGCTGAATAATGAAATAAAATAGATA
>JALAZF010001302.1:20000-28459 GCA_022829125.1 Lathyrus tuberosus
TTTTTTTTTAATTTCAAAAAGTCAAAATTGAAAAAAAAAAAAAAAAAAAAATAGAAATGAATAGAGAAATCAAAACGTTCTTTTACTTAAATATAAAATGATTCCATATATCATATATTTCTCTATTCATATCTTTTCAATAAAATTACTTTTTATTCTCAATTTATATAATAAATGTTTAGAAATGTACTCAATAAATATCGGACTTTACTTTATTGAATCTCGACGATTGACTAAAGAATTGGTTATTATGATTTCGAGTAAGCCGCTATGGTGAAATTGGTAGACACGCTGCTCTTAGGAAGCAGTGCTAGAGCATCTCGGTTCGAGTCCGAGTAGCGGCATGGCATCCTATATTTTATTTGAAAAATTTTCAAAGAATCATAAGTCCTATAATGAATTCCCTATTTCTTTCTATTCCGAGTATTCATATCATACCTTTTTTATTTTCATTATAGATATTAATATTTTCATTATATATATATATGATATTATCAACTTTAGAGCATATATTAACTCATATATCGTTTTCCCTTATATCAATTGTTATTTCAATTCATTTGATAACCTTATTAGTCAATGAAATTGTAGGATTATATGATTTGTCCAAAAAAGCCATGATAATAACTTTTTTCTGTGTAACGGGATTGTTAATTACTCGTTGGTTTTTTTCGGGACATTTACCATTTAGTGATTTATATGAATCCCTAATCTTTCTTTCATGGGGTTTTTCCATTTTTAATATGGTTCTTTTTTTTAAAAAGGAGAAAAACCTTTTAAGTACAATAATTGCACCAAGTGTTATTTTTACCCAAGGCTTTGCGACTTCGGGTCTTTTAACAAAAATGCATCAATCTGTAATATTAGTACCCGCTCTACAATCCCATTGGCTAATGATGCACGTAAGTATGATGATACTGGGCTATGCAGCTCTTTTATGTGGATCATTATTATCAGTGGCTATTTTAGTCATTACGTTTCAAGAAGTCATCCAAATTCTTGGTAAAAGAAAGAATTTGGATTCTTTAAAAAAATCAGTTTATTGTGTTGAAATCAAATACATGAATAGGAATGAAAGAAACAATGTTTTACGAAAAACTTCTTTTTCTTCTTCTAGAAATTATTACAGGTCTCAATTTATTCAACAATTGGATCGTTGGGGTTATCGTATTATTAGTCTGGGTTTTCTCTTTTTAACGGTAGGTATTCTTTCAGGAGCAGTATGGGCTAACGAGGCATGGGGTTCCTATTGGAATTGGGATCCAAAGGAAACTTGGGCCTTTATTACTTGGACCATATTCGCGATTTATTTACATACTAGAAAAAATAAAAAATTAGAAGGTGTAAATTCTTCAATAGTGGCCTCGATAGGATTTCTTATAATTTGGATATGTTATTTGGGGATCAATCTATTAGGAATAGGACTACATAGTTATGGTTCATTTACATCTAATTGACTAAAAGAACCTGAAAAGAAAAATATGGAAAGCATATAAATATATACTTTCCATAAATCGTCGAGAACCCTTTCAATCAAGTAATGATTCAAGGGGTTCTCACAAACAACAAACATATTCGATTCTAATTTCCATTTTTTAAATGAATCTAACGGAAAAAGATTTTTTTTATCTTTTTGATTCATTTATTCACAAAAATCATCCATCAAAAATTAGATAGAATAGCTTCAACCTTGTCAACCGAAAATGAGAAAATGAAATCTGGATAAATACCAATACCTATTATGGGTATAAGGATAGAAATCGAAATAAATAATTCTCTGGGCCCAGAATCAAAAAAAGAAGAGTTTGGTGTATTAAAAAACTTGTATCCATAGAACATCTGCCGTAAGATAGATAATAAATAAATAGGCGTTAATATCATTCCAATTGCTGTTACAAAAGTAATTAGTATTTTCATCATGAAAAGATATTTTTGACTAGTAATTATTCCAAAAAAAACTATCAATTCTGCAACAAAACCGCTCATGCCAGGCAATGCAAGAGAAGCCATTGATAAGATAGTGAAAATAGTGAATATTTTTGGCATTGGGATAGCCATTCCGCCCATTTCGTCAAGATAAAGAAGACGCAGTCTATCATAACTAGTTCCTGCCAAGAAAAAAAGGGCAGCGCCAATAAATCCATGAGATATTATTTGTAAAATGGCCCCGTTGAGACCAGTATCACTTATAGAACCAATTCCTATAATTATAAAACCCATATGAGATACGGAAGAATAAGCTATTCTTTTTTTTAGATTCCGTTGACCAAAAGATGTTGAAGCGGCATAGATTATTTGAATACAACCTAATATCATTAACCAGGGGCAAAATATGGAATGAGCGTGGGAAAAAAATTCCATATTAATTCGAACCAACCCATATGCTCCCATTTTTAATAAGATTCCGGCTAAAAGCATACAAGTGCTGTAATGTGCCTCTCCGTGGGTATCTGGTAACCATGTATGTAAGGGTATAATCGGCGATTTGACAGCAAAAGCAATAAGAAATGCCGTATAGAATATTATTTCTAGTGCCACGGGATATGATTGATTAATTAATGTTTCAAAATTAAATGTTGGTTCATTAGAGCCATATAAACCAATACCCAGAATTCCCATTAATAAAAAAACAGAAGCTCCTGCAGTGTACAAAATAAACTTTGTAGCTGAATACAAACGTTTCTTTCCCCCCCACATGGATAAAAGTAGATAAACGGGAATTAATTCCAATTCCCACATGATGAAAAAAAGTAAAATGTCTCGAGAAGAAAATGGTCCTATTTGACCGCTATACATTGCTAACATAAGGAAATAGAATAATTGGTATTTTCGAGTAACCGGCTGAGCTGCTAAAGTGGCTAAAGTAGTTATCAATCCTGTCAGTAAAATAGGTCCTATAGAGAGTCCATCTATTCCTAATCTCCAGTAAAAATCAAAAAAATGGATCCATTTATAATTCTCCGTCAGTTGAATTAGTGGATCATCCAATTGGAAATGATAACAAAATGCATAGGTTGTTAGAAGGAGATCGATTAAGCATATACAAATGCTATACCACCTAATTACCTTATTTCCCCTATGAGGAAATAAGAAAATTAAGGAACCTGCGGCTATTGGGAAAACAACAACTATTGTTAACCAAGGAAAATAATTCGTGATAAAAATAAGATACACTTGGGCCAGAAAAGCCCGTGCTCAAAATAGAATTTTTTTCTTTTTTATTTTGAGCACGAGTTTTTGCCAGTAAAAAACGTATTCGTGTGGTGTTTTTTGAAACGAATCAATAAGCGAGACCCATACTTCGAGTTGTTTCATGCCCCAAATAAACTCGAACACTTAAGAAATCCGTCGGACAAGCGGACTCACACCTCTTACAACCAACACAGTCCTCTGTTCTTGGGGCAGAAGCTATTTGCTTAGCTTTACATCCACCCCAAGGTATCATTTCTAATACATCGGTGGGACAGGCTCGGACACATTGAGTACATCCTATACATGTATCATAAATCTTTACTGAATGTGACATTCTCTATAGTAATTTTGGATGCTCAAAAATGCAAATTATCGATCTAGTAAACTCGTAAATGAATCGTATATTTATATACCAGATGAATCAATGATTTGTGATAATATTATTAACTGTTAATAAAAAAAAGGCGTCTACATAAATTTAGAAGAGGGAATAAATAGAAGAGGACCAGGATACTTTCATTTCTTATGATTTAGGCAATGCAAACATGATATGATCATAAGTTGTGTCGAATAAATACTCAAATGAATTGATTAGATTAATATTACACTATTTGAAATTCGACTTGATTATGATAGGATTAATGCTATTTATTCAACAAATTCGATTGATTGATACGGGTTGATTTTCTGTTACGAGCAATTGAGGAAACAATAGCCAGTCCGATAGCCGCTTCAGCGGCTGCAATAGCTATAACAAAAATTGAAAAAATATTTCCTTTTAATTGGCGATTATCAAAAAAATCAGAAAAAGTTACTAGATTTATATTAACTGCATTCAGTATAAGTTCAAGACACATAAGGGCTCTAACCATATTTCGGCTCGTGATCAATCCATAGATACCAATAGAAAATAAATAGGCACTCAAAACAAGTACATGTTCGAGCATCATTGACCAACTCCTTATAAATTTGGATTCATTAACAAAAGAATATATTGGCAATAAAAAAAAAGAATTTCTACATAAAAACTCTTTCACTTCACATAGAATTCGACAGAAATGAATGTGAGAAAATTGAAAAAAAAAAAAAAGAATCTTGATTTCTATTACTAGTTCTCTAAAGATTTATTACTGGCGAGCTACGACAATTGCACCTATCAAAGAAACTAAAAGAATTATTGAAATTAGTTCAAATGGAAGAAAAAAATCTGTTGATAAATGAATTCCAATTTGTTGACTAGTACTTATCAAATCTTGCTCAATAATCTGATTTGGTCTTGTAGTCCAAATAATTCCGTACCATGATGTATCTGAAATAATAGTGATTAATGAAACAAAAATACTTGTACAAACTATCAACGTAATTCCATCCCCTACGGTCCAAAGATTCAAATCTTGGTAATATTCGGAACTATTCATGAACATTACAGCAAATATGATTAAAATGTTAATAGCTCCCACGTAAATAAGTAGCTGTGATGCAGCTACAAAATGCGAGTTTGCTAAAATATATAATAAAGATATACAAACAAGAACCAGTCCCAATGAAAAAGCAGAAAAAATGGGGTTGGTAAGTAATACTACTCCTAAACTTCCTAATATAAGACCCGATCCCAGAAAGACTAAAAGAAAATCGTGCAGCGTTTCAGGCAAATCCATTATATGTAATAAAAAAAAAAGACAAAGAAATCGAAATTTCATGACCTTATTGATATGACCAGGAAAAAATTTTTATATACTTCAATTTTTCTTTGCATTGAAAAACCTAAGTAGTTTAAATTGATATAGTTATGGTTATATAATCAATGTCATTCCACTCTTGATACGAAAGAAAGAGTAGTTTGAAACGATATTAAAACTCAAGTATAAAGGTAGATAGAACATATATAACCATTGAAAATCTTATTGAAATTCAAAAATATTTTCAATTTCGATAATATATTTATATATTCTATTGAAGAATATAGTTCTCTAATAATTATCGAATATTTCTACTAATATGATATCGACTATATTCTTCATTTTTTATACAATTTTTGAAAATATTTGATTTTGATTATTCTATTTATATCTATTCTATAATATAGCAATATATAGAATATTCGTTTTTTTTTTTTTTATTTATTTTTTTTTAAGAATTGTATTTTATTGAATTAAAAAAAAATGTCTTTTTTGATTTGAATTGTTCGAATTGTATAATCATCAATTATTGACATTGGTAAACGGCCCAAAGCAATTTGATTATAATTCAATTCATGACGATCATAAGTTGAAAGTTCATATTCTTCAGTCATTGATAAACAATTTGTTGGACAATACTCAATACAGTTACCACAAAAAATACAGATTCCGAAATCAATACTGTAATTTAGCAATCGTTTCTTTCGAATATCCGTTTCCATTTTCCAATCAACAACGGGTAAATCTATAGGACATACACGAACACATACTTCACAAGCAATGCATTTATCAAATTCAAAATGGATTCGACCGCGGAAACGTTCTGATGTGATTAATTTTTCATAAGGATATTGAATAGTTACAGGTAAACGATTTGCGTGAGATAAGATAATCATGAAACTTTGACCAATGTACCTTGCAGCTCGTACTGTTTGTTGACCATAATTCATGAACCCAGTTACCATAAGGAACATATTGTAAATATCTATGAATAGTATAGTTTTGTTTGATTTCTTTCTCTTATTTGAGACAAGTAATGAATATAGAACATCTTTTACAGCGAAAACAATTGAGACGAAGTTGTTAATAATAGATTACCGAGAGAAATCGGTAAAAGAAATTTCCATCCAAGATTTAATAATTGATCCATTCTTAGCCTCGGCAAAGACCATCTTGTTATGATAGAAACGAATAAGAAAAAATAGCTTTTAGAAAATGTAATAAAGAGATCAATTGTAGTTCCAAAAACTCCGTACGTTTTATTTATTTCAAAAAATTCAGAAACAAATATGTACGGAATAGAAATATTGGAACCGCCCAAGTAAAGAACTGTTACAAATAATGAAGAAATGAAAAGGTTTAAATAGGAAGCAACGTAAAATAAACCAAATCGAATACCTGAATATTCTGTTTGATAACCAGCTACTAATTCTTCTTCTGCTTCTGGTAAATCAAAAGGTAATCTTTCACATTCTGCTAGCGAAGAAATTAGAAAAACGATGAAACCGATAGGTTGACGCCACAAATTCCAACCCCAAAAACCATATTTTGATTGCGCATTAACTATATCAACTGTACTTAAACTGTTAGATAATCCTAGTCGGTGATAACATTCCTGTTCCCATCTCTATTACAGAACCGTACATGAGATTTTCACCTCATACGGCTCCTGGAAAGCCTTAAGTAAATCTAAGGACCGGGTCGATTATTTATCTCTTGATATATCCCTAAGATATAGAAGATGAAAATCTATCGAACGGTTCTGAATTAGACCAATTCAATTCTGTCTGTTCTAGAAATAAGAAAGAGAAATCTATTTTCCAATTAAAGCACTTCTGAATTGATCTCATCCCTAAAAAATACAAATTTGTTGAGTAATAACTGAATTCTTCAATAAAATACTCTTTTATAATTCTCAATAACCCTCATGATTTTGAATGACGAAAAAGAATTACACATTCGTTTCTTAATTATGATGTGAATTTTATCTCCATGAATATGGATATAAGAAATCAAAAACGAAAAATAGATTTCTCTTTCGTTTTTGATTTCTTCTTTTTTTCGTTCCTATTCTTCTTTTTTGTGCTATGAAAAAGGGACCTCCAAAAATTGGAAAGGATTTTTTCGTTCCTGATAGTCATTTATTTAGTGAGTGAATGGAAGCATACTCTGGATCGGAGTTGTGGGGAGTACTGCTTTCTTTTTTCTACCAAAAAAAAGCCCCCAATTAGTATTCTTTTTATATTCTGCGTAAATTGTCTTTTGGATAATTTACAAAATCTGTGTTACTAATCCTTTGTGTATCTTGGTGTTTCTAACCATCCAGTCTTTTTTATTAACCCCCTTTATTTATTTTTATATAGCTATGATAATTCATAAAAATGGTAACTAAAACTCAATAAGGTTGGTCTTTTGAGACCGCTTCAAAACAGGATGACAAATTATCCAATCTTGGGTTAAATGTCCTCTTCTGTTTATAATTTTATTTCATTCTTATACATAGAAAATGAGACTCAATATTTTGACTGCCCTTATAAAATCATCATACTATCTATTAACTAGAAGGAATCTAGTATTCTGAAATTAGATTCAATATAAGCTGTTTTATTTTACTCATATAACTATCTAATTTAGTTCTTCAATCAGAATTTTGAAAAAGAAAATAAAGATAATGAAGGTTTCTATTCAATTTATTTGCTATATAGTACTATATAGAAATTATAGTACTATATAGAAATATAGTACTATAAAGAGAGGAGCATAGCAATAGAATAGCATCAAATAGCTTTTTCGGTTTCAACGAATCGCACGTAGAGATATTGATAAGACACATAGAGTTAATGGTATTTCATAACTAATCGATTGAGCAGCAGCTCGTAGACCACCCAAAAAGGAATATTTATTATTTGAGCCATATCCTGACATAAGAAGTCCAATGGGAGCAATACTCGAAATAGCAATCCATAAAAAAACACCCATATTGAAATCTGATAAAACAACGTTATAGCCAAACGGAATTACTGAATAACTTATTAGAATGGATATGACTGATATGGATGGTCCGATACTGAATAAATTAATATCTCCCCTAGATGGAATAAGATTCTCTTTGAATAGTAGTTTTGTTCCGTCTGCTAGAGCTTGAAGAATTCCAAAAGGACCAGCATATTCAGGTCCAATACGCTGTTGTACCCCTGCAGATATTTCTCTTTCTAACCATACAATTGCTAGTACACTTATGGTAATTCCCAAGACAAGAATCAAAATTGGTAAAAGTATCCATAGAATTCCATAGACCTCTTTGAACGATTCCAATCCGGAAAAGGAATTTATATCTGGGACTTCCGTTGTATCAATTATCATTTCAACGATCAACTTCTCCCATAATGATATCTATGCTACCTAGTATTGTCATAATATCAGCCAATTTCATTCTTTTAACTAATTGAGGAAGAATTTGCAAATTGATAAAACCAGGTGGACGAATTTTCCATCTCCAAGGAAAACCATTCTGATCTCCTATTAGAAAAATTCCTAATTCTCCCTTGGGGGCCTCAATTCTCACATAAAGTTCTTGTTTCGGCAATT
>JALAZF010001303.1:0-28326 GCA_022829125.1 Lathyrus tuberosus
AAGGCAAGCTATCCACAAGGAATAGATCAAGTCAGGAAAGTTCGAGAATTTGGAAGAAACTCAAAGATGCCATTCACGGAGAATACATTCATCTTGGGGGAGTAGAGCTTCTTGACGATTCCTAAGGAGGACAGCCGAAGAGAAGACTGTATCTGGTGCTCCTATTAGGGATCTAGGCATCTATTTCTACGAATAAATGAAACGGTGTCACCTAGTTCTAGACGTAGTTGCCGGGGAAACTCGAAATATCTATACTATTATTACACAGTAGATATGAGTTTATGAAAGGAGACTTACAGTGAGCAGCCCCACAATACAGTTTATAATATGAAAGCAGTAAATGAAAGCGATAACCACTTACTCGGTTGTAGTGCTTCCATGCTGTTTGGTTAGTTGTTCAACGAAGAAAGATTGAAAACAACAGTATATTCAAAATCAAAGGAGAAAGTGCTTTAAAAAAGAAAGATTTGGGGCTTACAGCTCAAGGAGAGGCCCAGGGTTTTATCAGTGAGCGCACTGTTTGACTTTGTACAGCGGGACTTATACAAGTGACTGGGGCCCAAAAAGGTTTTCTGTACAAAGGGATAGGTCTTACACTCTCTCAAGAGGCCCAAAAAAGGTTTAAAGAAAAGAGAGGGGCTTATAACACGAGGGTAGGCCCAAATGATTTTTCGTTTAAAAATGGCGATCGCGCCGAGGTTTTCTTTTAACGCAGAGGGACTTATACAATAAGTGAGGCCCAAAATGTTTTGGTTAAAAGGGGGATTGGGTCTTACACTCTAATAGAGGCCCAAAAGTTTTGAATGGGTCTTATAGCTCGAGGAGAGGCCTAGATGATTTTTATTTTTAAACGGGCGACGATCGCGCCGTTTACTTGTACAGAGGGACTTATACAATGAGTGAGGCCCAAAAGTTTTTGTACAAGGGGGATGGGTCTTACACTCTCTCAAGAGGCCCAAAAGAGTTTTGAAAATGATTTATGAGGGTTGAATTAATCCAAAACCCTAATTTGTTTTCAAAATGTATTTAATTGAATAAAAATTCAATTAAAATGATCAAAAATTGCTTAACACATGGAAAACAAATTGTGATCTTGGATTAATGCTTCAAAAAATTAAGTATTGACCTACAAAATAATTAGAAAGCATTAAAAGTTGCAAAATCAATGTAGAAAAAATATTTAAAATGTCAAAAACAATTAAAATATTAATTCTTTGCAAAAATATCAATTATATGAAATAAATAATATTTTTGGGATTTTTTGTGAAAATAAAATATTTTAACATTTTTGTGAATTATTAAAAAAAATCAACTCAAAATCATTAAAACTCAGAGAGAAATTAATTTTTGAATCAATTAAACAAAAATCACAAAATTCAAATATTTGAATTTCTAAAAATGGCGCCAAGAACAAGCTGAAGAACACGCGCGTGTTCTTGGTTTCTCAGATTTGCATTTTCTATCCAATCTCCATGAATACGTAATCATATCATGCAATCCACATATCATTATGCTCGCCTCAACCTCACGATCATGTCTATGTACTTTAATTTCATTTAAATTAAACATACAACAAGAAATCACGAAGAGACCTCAAGAACCCTAATTTCTGCATGAAGGCTAGGATTTTTGGTACACGATTCAAACAATGCAATTAATTGAGGGAAAACATTCCATGCATGATTATGAACATATGGCCAAATTATTGTGCGAGGAAATATGCATAGATTGAGAGATGACCAAGTATGTGCTTACCTCCAAGTCGTGACAGCAAGTTCAAAGTGATTTTTGATTTGGAGGTGTTACAGATGAGTGGTGATGATCTGAACAGCTTCCCTACACCCTATGGATTGTGTTTGGATGGTTGGACTTGATTGAAATTGGCTGGATCATTTTGTGGTACCTCAGCTGCACTTTGGTTAAAACCTTGAGCAACCAGCTGGTGATTTTGTGAAATTGATGTTTTAGAAGTAATCTAAGTGTTTGATCAGCTCATATGTGATGTATGTGAGGTGTGTGAGTGATTAGTTTGATTGGAATTGCTCTCAAACTCAAAAACCCGATAGTGACTTGCCTTAGAAGGCAAAATTGGAGTGAAAGAAGAGATTTTGAGGAAAGCATCTGTTAGATGGCTTTGGTGTACTCAAACTGACCACAATTGAGCTCTATTTATAGTAGAGCAAGTTTGTTTTGCAAGGAATAGTGCATGGCAGCTGGTAAGTAGGTTTGGCCAATGTTGTCCAATGAAAATCCAAGTCTCCTCTAGCCATTGACTAGAGGTTAGGGCACAGAGCTTTGGTCCCCTTGGTCTTGGATAAGTCTTGACTGATTTCAGATAAGAATGGCTCAGTCCATGCCACCTTGATGGTTTCATTGAATGCCTCATTCCAAATTTGAAGTCTTGTCCCTATTTTGGCCACTCTAGGTTCAACATGTTATTTCTTGTTCCATGGACTTTGGAGGCTTGGCTCAGTGATTGTCCCCTTTAGATTCAATCCTCTGAGGTGTCCAAGTGGATAGGAGCAATTGAATTTGGCTGATTTTGGAAAATCGACCAAAGTTGCAAATTCTGCCTTGCCTTGACAGATTTCAGCAAGGCAACTTGGCAATGTTGTATCTCATGGTGTAGGTTGAATTTGGCAATGTTCTTGGCCATTTTGGAAAGCTCTTACATGATACAACAACTGTTTGAACAAGTTTAGTTTTGATCTCTTTTGATTCCAAGTGAAAAATCCCCCTACATTTGGCAAAAAGTGAGGCAGAATCTGACTTAGTGAAAATTTCACTAAGTGTTGGAAAAAGTGACATTTTCACTTTTCAGCCACTTTGATCACTCCATAACTCAAAATCCTTAATGAATTGGAATGACTTGTAGTTGAAGTTTTTGTAGGTGATAATGAGGGCTACAAATCCATCTTTGGATGAGAAAAAATGGCCTTGTGGTTTAGGAGTTATGGTCCTCCAAAGTTGGTACCTTTGCCGCTTTATTTTTAACTTAGAAAAATTTCTAAGTTTTATGGTTACCCCTTTTACAAGTTATCTCACTTTTCTTGATTTTTCTTGATGAATGATGATTCAAATCATACATTAACATCATTTTAGGGTTTAAAAAACCATTTGGTGAAAAATCTCAAAAAGTCAAAGTTGACTTTTGTGCACAGTTGACTTTTTATCAGATGAATTCCAAACTGTGCAATTCTTCAGGAAATCATGTCCTTGACCTAAATCAAACTTGATGGACATGTTCCATGGGTGTCATAGGGTATATTCAATCATGTATTAGGGTTTGGGAGCATGTCCTGGTCAAAAGTCAAAGTTACAGTTGACTTTTCCCTTAAAACCCTAATTGTGGTGCAGATGAAATTGAGACTTGTTGCTCAAACTTCTTGGATCAATCCATTGTTCCAAATGGATAAATATGGTATATTAGAGACCCTCAAATCATGTCTTGAGGTCTTGGCTCATGGTTTGTCCCAAAAGTCAACTTAGGGGTGAATTAGGTCAAGAAACCCTAATTCCTGATTTTTGATGAATGCATCCCCTGAGGCAAAATTGACTTGATGCATGGGTTCATGAGGTTCCATGAAGTATATTAGGTCATGTTTTGGATCATTGCCTTGTGCCCATATGAAAATTTTCCATCTGGAGGCCCTGGTCGACCAAAACCCTAATTTGGTGACACTGGCGATCTTGAGGCTTGATCCACCTAGAAGGGAGCATCCTTGTGCTTAATCCTTGAAGTGGGAGTCCTTTTGATCCTTTGTAGTTACTTGGGAGGTTAGACAAGTTAAAGATCATGTCATTTCTTGATTTATCCTTTGTCTGAGAACTATGAGAGGGCTTGAAACCCTAATTCTGATTGTATTGGATGCTCACCCATCTTTGGGGAGACTGATGAAGCATGATGGTTCATCCATATTGTGATGATGATTTTCACAATGATGGGAAATCTAAGTGGTCAAAATTTGGGGTATTACAATAACGACCACTATCCTTCTACCAACTTTTAATTCGGGACATCCTGAGCTTCTGTCGAAGATGACCTTGACCGAAGTTTTCCTGACCGATGATGTAATTGTTGCTGAGGGATCTGCCTCTGCTGTTGAACATAGTTACTTGCCATTATCCCTAATTTTTGCCTGGATTGTACTATGAGATTTCCAATCCATCGGGATGATTTTTTTCATGTCTCTAACTTTTGCCTGGACCGCCCTTTCGGGTTTTCAGTCCACCGAGACGTTTTTTTTTCTTTTAGGCGAAGTATTTCTTGACTACATCAACATTCGTGGGGTAGGCAAATTCTTCTCCATCCATGGTTGCAAGTCTTAAGGCGCCGCCTGAGAAAGCTTTCTTGACCACATAGGGGACGTCATAATTCGGGGTCCATTTACCCCGGGAATCAGTGAGAAATAATTCTATCTTCTTGAGCAATTTGAAGATTGGCGCGCATGTCGCGGTCATGAGGAATATGAATTTGGAAATGTAGTTCAAACGTCCCAGGAATCCTCTGACTTATTTTTCAGTTTTCGGAGAAGGCATTTCTTGAATGGCCTTGACCTTGTCAAGATCGACCTCAATTCCTTTCTGGCTAACGACAAACCCTAGTAGTTTCCCTGAACGGACACCGAAGGTGCACTTGTTAGGATTCAAGCGGAGCTTGAATTTTCTTAGACATTCGAACAATTTTGACAGATGTTCAACATGCTCACTCTCTGTTTTTGATTTTTCAATCATATCATCGACATATACCTCGATTTCTTTGTGTATCATGTCATGAAATAGAGTAGTCATGGCCCTTTGATAGGTTGCCCCGGCGTTCTTCAAGCCGAACGACATTACCTTGTAACAAAAGGTGCCCCATGGGGTGATGAACAAAGTTTTCTCCATGTCTTTCGGCGCCATTTTGATCTGGTTATAGCCCGAGAATCCATCCATGAAGGAGAAAATTTTGAACTTTGGTGTGCTGTCTATCAGAATGTCGATGTGTGGTAAAGGAAAGTCGTCCTTTGGACTTGCCTTGTTCAGATCCCTGTAATCAACACACATTCTGACCTTTCCATCCTTTTTGGGAATGGGTACGATGTTGGCTAACCATTGAGGATATTCAGATGTAGCGAGGAAACCCGTGTCGATCTATTTCTGTACCTCCTCTTTGATTTTGATGGCCATGTCCGGGTGAGTCCGTCTCAACCTTTGCTTTACTGGCGGATATTCCGATCTTAATGGTAAGTGATGTTCCACAATGCTGGTATCCAACCCTGGCATATCCTGATAGGACCAAGCGAATACATCGGGAAATTTTCTGAGAAGCTTTATCAAACCCTCTCTGGCAGTTGGACTGAACAGTGCCCCAATCCTGATTTCTTTTCTCTCTTTTTCCGAACCCAAGTTTACCGTTTCCAACGGCTCTGTGTGAGGTTCAATGGACCTTTCCTCTTGTCTGAGTAGTCGAGAGATCTCTTCTGAAATTTCGTTGTCAACTTCTTCGTCAGCCCCAAATATCGGGAACCCAAAGTCGGGAGAAGGCAATGGATCGTATGTTTCAACGGGGTTTAAAACAAGCAATCTGCATGACGTGATGATTCGTGTTTAAAAGAGATAGAGAAAATGCGAGTGTGTGTAGTGTATTTATTTTACTGCTTGTTTTTATTATTGTTTTTAAGGATTACCATTTTCTGAGAAAAGCAAAAAAGAGAAAACAGCAATTAATGCGGAAATTACAGAACGGCGTTATTTTATTAATGAACAAGCCGATCCTTAAAACTACGGCCCTATAAAACAAAACTCTGTTGCTTTGGGCGGAGCGAAGAGGAAAAATTTACAGAAAGTGAGCTCTATCAAAACATCCGTTTCACCTGGGCAGGGTGAAAGGTTAAAGACGGCAATTACTTTGACTTATGAACAATCTTCGGAACATCGACAGCAACCCATTGGCGGCGAACTCCTCGGTGAATCACAAAGTCTGGTACCTTCCTTGACTTGTCTTAAAAAATAACGCTAATTTCTGGTGGAGCAGGATCGTTGGAATCTGTCTCCCAGGCAGAGTTGTCGTAGGAGGATTCCTCTGTTGTATTTTGCATAGCATTTGTGCTCACAACTGTATCTCCCCATCCAGTTGGCTGGATATCTTCGAGCCTGATACGAGAGCTTTCGGGAGCGGTGTACTTGACCATATAGTCGTATTTTCCACTCGGTTGTCCCAAGGTGTCCCACACTTCTTTCGAACTGGAGGAGTCATCCCTCTCGATGACGTTGACCTCGGGAAAAGCATAGTTGATGAATTCTAGTCCTGCAAACGTTGCAAATTCATCGTTATGTTGATTAGTTTCTGAATGACCCGAGTGTTGATCCCATGACATGGTGGGGACACAGGTATTCTGTTCAATGACGGTCAGCTGATTTTCATTGTTCGGTTGACTCTCTTGCCCCAAGTTTCCTGGATAAGGTTGCCACATTGGCAGACCATCTTTTGGGCCATAGTAGGTGTAGCCAAAATTGTCTTTCATCGGAGTGTCTTCCTCTAATGAATTTGGCGGAGCACAGCATCCTTCCTTATCACAATCTCCATATATCATTTCGACGTCTGACCTGGGTATAAATCTTGGACTCTCTGTAGGGAAGTAAAAAGGAGTTTGCGTTTCGTCCTGAGACATATAGTCGTCCTTGTTAAGATATGACTTCCACTCTTCCTTTGTTTCAGAGGGATCTTCCTCATTGATAGCATGGACTGCTTAAGGGACTGGGTGAAGAAAACCTCCACTGTGGAAGATCTTTTGAATGGGATGAATATTTTCATCGCTGGCAGCTGTCTGGGTACAGGTTGCAGAAAAACCAAGACCCTTCTTTATTTTATTGTCAATAGGAATGACAAGTTGTCCCCACCCGGTTGTATCGGTACTCTTGACCGCTTTAATAGAATCTTTGTATGAGGAAATCGAGGTTCCTCATTGGGATTGATTATCCTTCCTCACCGACAGTGCTTGGAACTGAGTTCCAATAACCTCCTCAGGTTCTACACAAGCAGATGATGATAAGTTACTCACGAGCAATCCCTGTTCTCCACAGACTGTGATGAGTTGGCCGTTCTGGATGAACTTTAGCTTTTGGTGGAGGGTCGAAGTGACCGCTCCAGCCTGATGTATCCAAGGTCTTCCTAATAAACAACTCTATATTTCCCGATGTCCATGACCTGGAAAGTGACTTGGAAAGTGTGAGGACCGATAGTTATGGGAAGATCAACTTCGCTGATAACTGTTTTTCTGGATCCGTCGAATGCTTTAACGACGACCTCACTGGTTCTCATCGGAGGGCCTTTGAATGATAATTGAGTCAAAGTGGACTTTGGCATAACATTTAGGGCTGACCCTGTGTCTACCAGTACGCTGGCTAAAGCATTGTCCTGGCAGTTAACTGTAATGTTGAGTGCCATGTTATGACGGCGACCCTCTTCGGGTAATTCCTCATCACTAAATCCCAAGTGATTGCAGGAAGTGATGTTAGAGACAATGCTATCGAACTGTCTGATTGTTACATCTTGTTCCACAAAGGCTTGCTCCAAGAATTTCTGTAGAGCCTCCTTGTGGGCTTCTGAACTGAGTAACAGTGATAATACCGAGATCTTTGAAGGAGTCTGTAACAGTTGATCAACAATGTTATATTCACTCCTTTGGATGAGCTTCAGCATCTCATCATTATTTTTCGAAATGTCGGGATTACTGGATTGACCGACTGATGGATCGGGAGCTTCTGTCCAAAGTTCCTTTTCCTTGTTAGGTTCTCCAACTCCTCGGTTGAAGATTCGACCGCTCCGTGTTACACGACTGATGTCTGCAATATTCACGACGGAGGGTAATAGAATTTCCTTTCCATTTTCAATTATCGTTGCACCATATTTGTAAGGGATAGCCTTAGTTAATTCATACGGTGTTGGTCCCAGTAGATAGATGACTATGGGAACCTTCTAATTTTTCTGACCATCATAAGTAATCTCGATCCGTTCCCGGTTGGGAGCTTTAGATTCGTCAAGTAGAGGGATGATGGCAAAAACATCCCTGGTCTGGTGACGACCAGAGATTGTGACAACATCCTCGCCTTGATTGGCAAGGTAGTTCGGCGTCTAGTTGACGGGTCCAGAACCCGGATATAGGCGAATCTCTCCGCGATCCACCTGACCCTGAAGAGTTGCTCTCACAAGGTAACACCCTTGGTTACTTTCTGAACAGACACTACAACGGTCATAATTGTGTGGTGGCACCTGGCCACGCCCACTTTGAATATAATGTAACCTCACTAGGTTAGCTTCCACAGATCGGACATCCTGACTTTGACGTCGAGTGGGATTCCTGTTATTGATACTAATCTGCTGAGTATCTTTATCCATATAGATTGGCATCCACCAGTGATTTAACAAGTGCTGAAGTGCCTCCTGGACAAGGGTACAACCCCGATCGTTTTCGTAACCTGCTTTACAGCTTTGATAATCATGTGATATTAAGAAGTCGGACCTGCTCAGTATGTAACTCTACCAGGTTGGTATTCATCACGCGAATATCAAAGATTTGAACCATGTTGATCTGATAAGGGTTCCTATCATGGTAGTCTTGGATCCATCCAAGATCCATCTGACGCTGGAGGGCCTCTTGTATGAAAGAGCATCCCTGTTTGTTTTTCGAGCAAGTCAGACAGGAACCGTAAACGTGCCGTGGTAGATTATGATACTGGCTTTGCCTTGAGTGCATTGCCACCAAGTTGACATTCATTGCACATATGTCGTGGTTCTGAATGACGTCGGAGTTCGTATAGACCATGTTAACTCCACAAACTCGGTACTCTTGGATCCATCCGAGATCCATCTGTTCCTGTAGAGCTGCTTGCACTACAGAACATCCTTGGTTGCCTTTATAGCAGATATCACACTGGTGATAGTTATGAGGTGGCACATGGCCATATCCACTCTGTCTACAATGCATCTTTACCAGATTGGTCCTCAACAAGAGTACATCGTGAATTTGATAAACATTGTTAAATTCTTTCTCAATCACGTTGACTGCAGCTTTCTCATGTTGAGGCAGCGGGTTCGTGAGAACATTGGGATTCGTATCTTTGAAAGATAAGAGCCCGCTCCTAACAAGCTTTTGCACGTCAGATTTGAAATTGAGATAATTCTCTATGTTATGTCCTGATCCTCCTTGATGATAAGGGCATGTTTGATCCACCTTAAACCAAAAAGGCAGATTTTCCGGTACTGTAAGAGGAGACTTAGTCTGGATGTGCCCCTTAGCCAGTAGTAACGGAAATAGTTCTGCGTACAACATGGGTATAGGATCAAACCCTGATGACTGTGTTGTACGGTTGTTGTTATATGGAGGACGATTCTGCTGAAGAGGCTGTTGTGTCCTTTGCTGATCAGGTTGGCTCTGCGCAACCTGAGGTTGATACATAGGAATAGGCGCAGGGCTGATAGCAGGAGTCACAGCTGCTACCGGTTGATAACACCGCCTTTGCTTTCCGAGAGAGATATTCCCAATATCCTGCTCTTTTTTCTTAGGGAGAGCACTACCATATTTTTTAGTACCGCTCGTCGATCCAGTGTCTTTTATCAAACGTCCTTCTCGGACGGCTTCCTCAAGACGTACGCCTATGCCGACCATCTCGATGAAATCACTGGGCGCACTGGCAACCATTCGGTCATAGTAAAATGAGCTTAAGGTTTTTAAGAAGATCTTTGTCATCTCTTTTTCCTCAAGAGGTGGACAAATTTGAGCGGCAATTTCACGCCACCTTTGAGCATACTCCTTAAAGGTTTCCTTGTCCTTTTGCGACATTGATCTGAGTTGATCTCTGTCGGGTGCCATGTCCGAATTGTATTTGTATTGTTGGACGAAGGCAGTACCAAGATATCTGAATGTACTAATCGTAGTACGGTTTAAACCCATGTACTATTTGAGTGCGGCACCGGTTAAACTATCCTGGAAGTAGTGAATCAGTAGGTCCTGATTCTCCGTCTGAGCTGACATCCGCCGAGCTTACATCACCAGATGGCTCTGAGGGCAAGAGTTACCCTTGTATTTTTCAAAGTCGGACACTTAGAACTTGTACGGGACTTTTACAATGGGGACCAGACAAAGGTCTGCGGCGTCCTTTCCAAATAGATCCTGACCGCGAATGGTTTACAGTTCCTTCTGCATTTCCAAGAACTGTTCCTGGAATTCATCCATTCAGTCAAACATAGTTTCCTTTTTACCAGAAGGTATCTGTGGAATTTGTCCTTTCGGGACAGCGTGCACCACAGGAGGTGGTACCGTGACTACGGCAGTGAGTCTTGGCGTTTCCCGAAGTTTGTAACCTTCAGGAGTCTTCAATATGCCTCTGGCATCTTCGCTTTCCCGAAGTTTGTAACCTTCAGGACCAGCGGCTTCTTCTATTATTCCCTGATCATCAGTGATCGAAGGAACATATCCTTCTGGGATATAGTTAACAGGCATGCCCCAAGGATGATCTTTCGGCATTTGATACCTAGGATCATACTTCTCCACTATGGGCATTGAGGTGATCTTTGAGATCACGGTCCTTTGTAGCTGAGCTTCTGCCATGGCTTGCATGTCGTTACGAAGCTTTCTCATATCCTCTCTCAGAGCTTCAATCTCTTCTTTCAACTCTCTGTTTTCTTCCTCAAGATCATCCATCTTTTTCTGACGATTGGCCCGAGTATTGTACGAATGAGACAGTTTGACTCTAGAACCTAGACACAAACGTGAGATTCGTAGGGAAGAAGAATACGTGATGTGAGAATGATGAATGCAATGATTATATTAATTATTTTTTTTGGTTTAATTAAAATAAACTTCGACAATTAGATTGCAAATATCAAACGGTGGGGAAACCCCTTTTTATTAAATTCAAAGGATTACAGAAATGGAAATACAGCAGATTACAAAGTGCAGAAACAGAAACCTAAGCTAAGGGGTCCCGAGAGAACTCGGGTGTTGATTCTGGTATCTTCCTTTTCTTTGACCGGGGCTCTTGAGTCTTTGTCGGGTTATCATTCCTTTGCCAAATGAAAGGAGCGAGCAAATTCCTTTGGTCATCTTGATTCTCTACAACATGCTGCTCCAAAATTTCAATTAGAGCATCCTTCTCTTTCAGTAATTACTGTATTTTGATGCACTCTACGTCGAGGGTGCGGTACTTGTACTTCCAAGACCTTCTCTCCTTTTGAACTTTGTTGAGAGTAACCTGAAGCTTTTCAGTTTCAGTCATGAAGTACATGACAGATTCCCTCGACGGAAGAATTCCGTAACGAGGATAAGGCATCTTTAGCTTGAGAGCTCTAGTTTGTACCCAGTGGAGATAAGGCTCTACCGAGACACAGTCCGGTTTTCCTAGAGACTCCCGTCCTTTCTTAAGAACGTGTTTCCAAGCATGCACTATTTCCATCTTTAGTGCTCTGTCACTTTCTCCTTTCTTGAAGAAGAGACCTTCCAGATAAACACCCCGTGGGATGTGTCTCATCGGGTATCCAAATTGACGAAGAACCAATACCGAATGGTAGTTGATTCCTCCCTTAGTTCCTATAAGGGGTACGTTGGGGAAGTTTCCATAACGGTCAATGATCCTGATTCCATCATAAATCCTATTGCACCAATCAATGTCAGAGTTGGTGAGAGACATGATTTTCTGCGACCAACGTAAGGCACTCTTGCAATCCCAAAGAGCAGCAGACTTGGGCAAGTGGGAGATGAACCATTTGTAAAGCAAAGGTACACAACATGTGATCTCCCCTCCGCTGTACAAATTCCCTAAGTGTACAGAATGATATGCATCTGCGAGAAAAGTCGGCACAGGGTTTCCAATGAGAAAAACCTTAATGGATTTGATATCGACGAAGTTATTGATGTTGGGAAACAAAAATAACCCGTAGGTGAGCAAGACAAAGACGCTTTCAAAAGCAGTCACGTTTCCTATACTGGCAAAATACAGGGCTTTCTTTGTCAAGAACTGGGCTGGCAAACCTTGGATGCCACCCTTAGTGGTCATGTGAGTCCTGACCTCTGACTCGTCCAAATAAATTGCTCTTGCGATGGTCTGATTCTTTGGAATTTCTTCCAGTCCAGAAAATGGAGCTCGATCTGTAATGTGTAGATCGATCAGATGAGAATACTCCTTCAGTGTTGGTGCGAGCTGGTAATCCGGGAATGTGAAACAGTGATAAATTGGATCGTAGAATTGAACGAGTGCGTCCATGATTCCCTCAATCACATGGACTCTTAACAGTGGTAGCAAACCTCCGTGCTTGGCTCTGAAAGCCTCTTGGTTTGTGATCATTCTCGCCAAACCTCTCAAATCCTCTAGTTTTGGAACCTTGAAGGTGTACGTATGAGTTCTCCTTCTACCGAAATCCATTAGCACAATCCTTTTCTCGGATATTTGCAATCACGGTCTTAGTTTAAGTTGAAAAACAGAGAGATTAGAAGAGAAATTTTTTTGAATGTTTTAATGTTTTTTAGATGTGCATGAATGCAGCACACAAAAACATAGAAAAAACATGGGGTCAAAGGATCGTTGTCATGAAGTCAAGGCTCTACCCATCCCCAAAGGTTTATACTAGGGTGATTTTTGTACCTGTACTCATTATCATCAGCTCCTCCCAGGAAAGCAAAACAACAAGCGGATCGCCAGTGAGTTGTAGAGCAATCTTAGAGTAAGTGCCATTCACCGAGAATAGATCACCAGCCTCAAATGAGGGTAGTATTGCATGACAACTATTTCCGATAGCTTCCGCACTACGAAAGGGTTTGGCTCCTCAGCTTCTCAGACATCACAATCGGCCCATTGTCTAGGTGAGAGAATGGGTTGCATTGGTCAGCCTCCACTGAGGTTGATGGTCGACCTCGTCGCCATCACTTATCTTAAGTGTATACTCAATCTTTCCACATGCGGCATCACACGTATTCCCATTAGCAGAAAAATAGACAGGTATAGCAATTAGGAAAAGCAATATATATATTTGTCCTAAAGTCCTAGACCTTTAAAGCTATGAATCCTATGTTCCTGACAGAAAATGGTTCCCCGGCGAAGGCCCCAATCTGTGGTTTCATTCCAGATTAACGGCGTTTTGACCTAAGATCCTAGTGACGTCAAGGTTTCTACTTAGGAGAAGAGAACAAGATCCCTAAAAACAAATGATTCTCCCCAGCAAAGTCGCCATTTTTCTGTAGTGAGTGATTTTTGGATGGGTTGCGAAGCACGATCGCTCTAGTACTACAGTTCGATTCATTTTTTATCCTATTAAAGCTGATGAAGGAAGGGAAATAGATGTCTCTAACTAACCCTGCTTGCATACTGAGGTTAAACAGTCAAAACTATTGGTTTACAGATGCTACAAAGATTCGGGGTTTCTCCTTGGTTATTTTGTTGACGAGGGTGGTTCATGTTTAGGACTGATGTTTTTGAATTACTGCTTTCGGGTTGATTGATGGAGATATGGGAATTTGAGATTTTATTTAGTGTGCTCGCTAAGATTTTTCTTTCAATCTTATGCCTACGTATTCCCGTTTACCGAAACAGGGAAATCAGAGTGTTCTTAGTTCCTCCTATTCTATGGGAGGAAATGGTTGTTTTGGTGTCTTGTTCAAAGCCCAAGATGTGAAGCGAAAGGTAGTTTGTATCTTGATCAAACCCCAAGATGTGAAGCTGAAAAGTCTATTTGTATCTTGTTCAAAGCCCAAGATGTAAAGCTGAAAGGGTTTGACTTTAGAGAGAATTTGTCATCTCTAAAGAGGGGGTTGTATGTCACAACTGTTTATAAAGGAGAATTACTTTAACCGGGATGTGTGAATCTGGCAATGCCATAATTTCCTTTATAGGGGATTTTACCCTGAAGGAGAAGACTTTAACTCAGTGTAGAGCAATGCTATCTTTCCTTAGGAATGTCTCATGCTAAAAGAGGGACAGTGGCATGGATATAGATGATCCAGAGGCTTGCCGCTTACAGCAATTAGATGAAGAGAAAGGAGCTGTTGATGTTTGTGCACTGTGAACGAGGCACAACTTTGATGCTAAAAGGTTGATTGGATCAACTAGTGGTTTTCTTATACAAAGCCTAAGAGGAGGCTATGGGCCCAACAAGAGGGTTTTTGTGTGTCTCGTACAAAGCCCGAGTGAGAGGCTAAAAGGGGTTGATCCTACAAGAGGATCTTTTATACTCAACAAGAGAGTGTTTTTGTATCTCGTACAAGGCCCGAGATGGAGGCGGAAGGGTGATTAACTCAACGAGGGAGTCTCTTATGTGTCTCATACAAAGCCCGAGAGAGAGGCTAAACGTTGTTTGACTCCGCTGTTAGGTGCGGATTTGGCCTAAAATTGGCATATCTTTCTTTGCACTTTTTCATCTCTTTTCTCATGTTTTCATGGTTTTTATCCATGATTGTTATTGTTCTTCTACACATTGAGAATATACCTTTGGTGCTTGTAATGTGTGTGTTATTGTGCAGGAAATGCACTAAATGATCAAAGTTTGAAGACACAAAGAAATGGTGCAAGCTGCTAAAGTATTAAAGTTGCAACAGCGGGATTCGCCTCACGAGTGCTGGCGAGCTCCTAGCGAAGGTTCGCCTAGCGAACGTTGGCGGGTGTCCCAGCGAAGGGGTGGCAGAAAGTTTCAGTAGGAAAAGTCCCTAAATTCGCTGGGCGAAGGTTTTGGCGAAGGCTCGCTTCGCGAATGCACGTGAATTTCTGGGGCGGTTTAACTGTTTGAGGCACCTGTTGTGCCTATTTTTAACCATTCGCCTAGCGAATGAATTGGTTCGCCTAGCGAACCTGCAAATTTCTGAATTGTATAAATACAATTTTTACACTTTTTAGGTTATGTTTTTTGGTATTGTTCTGATATTGTTGTAATTTTGGGATCAGAACTTGATATCTCTTTCATTTCCAAGGGAGAAAAGGTAGGATCTTTGATTTCTTGTTGGAGAGGGATGTAATCTTTTGATACCTATTGTATTTCCTCTAATGTATGTATGTGATTTGAATTCTGAATTTCTATTGTTGTTGTCTTTGGTTGATTATTTGTGGTCTTGACAAAACCTTTACAAATCTTTGATCTTAGATTTTCATCTATCAATGAACAAGCTTTTGACATGGTTTTGTGAGTTGATATTCATTTTATCTTTTGTTGTATTGTGTTGATTAAGTAGCATGGGTAGCATGAGTAGGATCGATACGGTATCGCGAGGATGTGTGATAGTAGTGATGAATAAGGATATTCACATTCATTGGACAAATTAGTTGAATACATGTAAAAAGGGTTAAGCGTGTGTACGTATTTTGATCTTGCTTAAATACGAAGAAATCATTTATTTGGTATGGATGTTATAGTAATATCTGTTAGGACTGAACTCTAGAGATAGATTTAGGATTAACACTTGCGTGAGTATCTGCTCTTAAAGCTCTGTATTGGTTTTGTTGCGTGAGACATCACTGATGAGACAATACAGTTGGCCTCTCGACGTTGCGTTAGACATAACCTCTGTTGTGAGTGATACGCGAGGATATTTGGCGAATGATTGCTTTGTGTTTGCTTGATTAGAAGAATGCATGTGTTATCAATTGATGAGATCCAATTCCAACAAGGCCCCGGTTATAATTCTGTCTTTACTTTATATTTTCCGTCTTTACATTTTTCGCATTTGCTTTTGGTTCGTCTTTAAACCAGAACTTTTGATCCATGAGCTTAGAAAAATAGAAACCGTTGAATGGCATTCTTTCCCTCGCACTGATCCCTGTGGAGAACGATAAATTGAGTTACTTATTATTATTTGCTTGCTGTTATTCCTGCACCAACAAATTGGCGCCGTTGCCGGGGATTGGTGTTTAGATATTGAATCGCATCGCATAGTTTCTATATTTTTAAGCTTTGTACACTTGTTTATATTATATGCATTTGTGTTCCTTTAATGTTTTCTCTAGTGTGTTCAGGAATGTTGAGAACTCCTTCTAGATTGGTTGCTTTGCAAAAAAAGAATTCAATGAAGCTTCGACCGAGTCTGGATGTTGTTGAGCTTTGAAAGTATGCCTGGTAAATTGTATTGCTTTATAGAATGCTAGAATGATTTAAGAATTTTGTGCTTTGTGCAAATGTGTATCTTTGTTTCATTTTGCAACTTGTTGGAATGCTTGTTTCACTTAGGTCCAAAAGCCACTAATTGTGAGGAAACCTCCATTGTTGACTAAATGCTTGGATGACTGATAAACTTTGTTTAATTCGTTTGATTCATGCTTTATCTTTTGATTATTGTGATTTTGTGGAAGCATTAGAAATGATCAAGGCATTTGTTTATATTGAGCACAACCGTAACCAAAAGTTTCTTACCCGTGAGTAGTGAGAATTTGTTAGCCCCTTTGAGCCTTAAACAATTTAAATCTCATTTTAGTGATGAACTTGGTTTATGTACATAATTTGCTAGTTGGGTTCATCATTGAATTTTGTGAGGTTTGAAAATTTTCTTCGGGAACCTTTGAAAATTGTATACTTTGATTTCCTTGCCGTAAAACGCAAGGAGCATTCACATGAGGTTTGGTTGAATTCAAGTTGGGGAGAATAAGAAGATGGTAGGTTGCTTGAACCTTTTGAAAAAGTTCAAACAAGCATGAAAAGAAAAAGTGTAAATATGAATGTGAAAAACACAAGAAAAAGAATGCTTGTTTGATGAAAAAAAATAGAGAGTGAAATAATTGTGCAAAAGGAAGTTTGAGAAGGTTTGTGGTAAAGGAATGAGAATGGTGAATGAAGTTGTGAATGTGTAAATATCATTTATCGGTAATTTCGATTCAAAGACCTTTAGAAATGTCCCTTTGTTGTTAACCCGACCAAGCTATAACCTTTAAGCCCTTAGTGATCTTTTTGCTTCCATATTTTCATGTTGATTGTTAGATGTTGTATGAATTGGATTGCTATTTGCATTGTTTGTCGGGTGAGTGAAATTTCCCCGCGGTTGCAAACGCGTCAATTTCTTCATTCTTATTTTGAAGAGGAGTGTTAGAGTGATTCAAGTATGAAAATTCAGTTGTCATTTGAACCATTCCATGATATTTGTTTAAGTACTTAATTCTTTATCATTGTTCGATTCTATTGAGTGGTAAACGTTGCTTGTGCGCATTTTCATGTTTGGTTTATCTGGATTTTGGTTGATTCTTAAGCTTGAGCAAATCCGCTTGTTTTTAACGAGGGGCATACTTTGCTTGAGGACAAGCAAGAGTTTAGTTGGGGAGAGTTGTTAGGTGCGGATTTGGCCTAAAATTGGCATATCTTTCTTTGCACTTTTTCATCTCTTTTCTCATGTTTTCATGGTTTTTATCCATGATTGTTGTTGTTCTTCTACAAATTGAGAATATACCTTTGGTGCTTGTAATGTGTGTGTTATTGTGCAGGAAATGCACTAAATGATCAAAGTTTGAAGACACAAAGAAATGGTGCAAGCTGCTAAAGTATTAAAGTTGCAACAGCAGGATTCGCCTCGCGAGTGCTGGCGAGCTCCTAGCGAAGGTTCGCCTAGCGAACGTTGGCGAGTGTCCCAGCGAAGGGGTGGCAGAAAGTTTCAGTAGGAAAAGTCCCTAAATTCGCTGGGCGAAGGTTTTGGCGAAGGCTCACTTCGCGAGTGTTTTGTTCGCTTCGCGAATGCACGTGAATTTCTGGGGCGGTTTAACTGTTTGAGGCACCTGTTGTGCCTATTTTTAACCATTCGCCTAGCGAACCTGCAAATTTCTGAATTGTATAAATACAATTTTTACACTTTTTAGGTTATGTTTTTTGGTATTGTTCTGATATTGTTGTAATTTTGGGATCAGAACTTGATATCTCTTTCATTTCCAAGGGAGAAAAGGTAGGATCTTTGATTTCTTGTTGGAGAGGGATGTAATCTTTTGATACCTATTGTATTTCCTCTAATGTATGTATGTGATTTGAATTCTGAATTTCTATTGTTGTTGTCTTTGGTTGATTATTTGTGGTCTTGACAAAACCTTTACAAATCTTTGATCTTAGATTTTCATCTATCAATGAACAAGCTTTTGACATGGTTTTGTGAGTTGATATTCATTTTATCTTTTGTTGTATTGTGTTGATTAAGTAGCATGGGTAGCATGAGTAGGATCGATACGGTATCGCGAGGATGCGTGATAGTAGTGATGAATAAGGATATTCACATTCATTGGACAAATTAGTTGAATACATGTAAAAAGGGTTAAGCGTGTGTACGTATTTTGATCTTGCTTAAATACGAAGAAATCATTTATTTGGTATGGATGTTATAGTAATATCTGTTAGGACTGAACTCTAGAGATAGATTTAGGATTAACACTTGCGTGAGTATCTGCTCTTAAAGCTCTATATTGGTTTTGTTGCGTGAGACATCACTGATGAGACAATACAGTTGGCCTCTCGACGTTGCGTTAGACATAACCTCTGTTGTGAGTGATACGCGAGGATATTTGGCGAATGATTGCTTTGTGTTTGCTTGATTAGAAGAATGCATGTGTTATCAATTGATGAGATCCAATTCCAACAAGGCCCCGGTTATAATTCTGTCTTTACTTTATATTTTCCGTCTTTACATTTTTCGCATTTGCTTTTGGTTCGTCTTTAAACCAGAACTTTTGATCCATGAGCTTAGAAATATAGAAACCGTTGAATGGCATTCTTTCCCTCGCACTGATCCCTGTGGAGAACGATAAATTGGGTTACTTATTATTATTTGCTTGCTGTTATTCCTGTACCAACATCCGCTGGGGAGAATCATTGTATAAAGCCCAGGAGAGAGGCTAACTTCACTGAAGAAGGATCATTATACAAAGCCTAAGAGGAGGCTATGGTAACTGTTTCAGTTAAGTGACAGATCCAGTATACTGATTTTAAAGAGAAAATCAGTTCCTATATGAGTGACACTGTACTCAGGCATTTGATTCGGTGGCCAGGGATATTTCCTTTTCTTTGAGGAAACGGGAAATCCAAAGGGTATTGAGACTGTCTGAGTCTACGAGTTTTCTTCCTATGTAACGAAGGGGTCACTCGAGAATGTCTTTGAGACTCAAGGATATTAGACTGTCCAAGTTTAGAGTTTCATCTTTGTTACTATGCTTTGAGAAATAGTAGTAGACTCTTTGAAAGGACTGTTCTATGAAGATGACTAAGTTCTATTCCTATACCTCTAGGAGGTCGTCGGGACAATTTGTACGAAGCTCAAGAGGAGGCTGGAAGCTTTTAAGAAGCCGACGGGTCCTTGTACTATGCCTAAGAGGAGGCTATCATTCCTGGAGGAAGAGATCATTATACGAAGCCTAAGAGGAGGCTGCGAATACTTCTAAGAAGTCGCGGGTCCTTGTACTAAGCCCAAGAGGAGGCGAGGTTTCTTTTAGGAAGCCTGTGGGTCCTTGTACGATGCCCAAGAGGAGGTGGGGTTGCTTTTAGGAAGCCTGTGGGTCCTTGTACGATGCCCAAGAGGAGGCCGATGCTTTTATAAAGCCCGTGGGTCCCCAAACCCCGAGAAATTCAAGGCAAGCTATTCACAAGGAATAGATCAAGTTAGGAAAGTTCGAGAATTTGGAAGAAACTCAAAGATGCCATTCACGGAGAATACATTCATCTCTGGGAGTAGAGTTTCTTGACAATTCCTAATGAGGACAGCCGAAGAGAAGACTGTATCTGGTGATCCTATTGGGGATCTAGTTGTCTATTTCTACGAATAAACAAAACGGCGTCACCTAGTTCTAGACGTAGTTGCCGGGGAAACTCTAAATATCTATACTATTATTACACAGTTGATATGAGTTTATGAAAGAAGACTTACAGCAAAATAGCCCCACAATACAGTTATATGTATATGAAAGCGGTAAATGAAAGCGGATGAACACTTACTCGGTTGTAGAGCTTTCATGTTGTTTGGTTAGTTGTTCAACAAAGAAAGATTGAAAACAACAATATAATTCAAAATCAATGGAGAAAGTGCTTTGAAAAAGAAAGATTTGGGGCTTACAGCTCAAGGAGAGGCCCAGGGTTTTATCAGTGATTGCACTGTTGAATTTGTACAGAGGGACTTATACAAGTGACTGAGGCCCAAAAAGGTTTTCTGTACAAAGGGATGGGTCTTACACTCTCTCAAGAGGCCCAAAAAGTTTTAAAGAAAAAGAGTGGGGCTTATAACACGAGGGTAGGCCCAGATGACTTTTCGTTAAAAATGGCGATCGAGCCGAGATTTTCTTTTAACGCGAAGGGGCTTATACAATAAGTGCGGCCCAAAATTGTTTTGGTTAAAAGGGGGTTGGGTCTTACACTCTATTAGAGGCCCAAAAGTTTTGAATGGGTCTTATAGCTCAAGGAGAGGCCCAAAATGTTATTTTTCAAAAGGCGACGATCGCGCCATTTGTTTTTTACGGTATCGGGACTTATACAATACAATGAGGCCCAAAAATGATTTGGTCAAAAAAGGATTGGGTCTTACACTCTATTAGAGGCCCAAAGATTTTTTAAAGAAATGGGTCTTACTACTCGAGGGTAGGCCCAAGTTATTTTTCAACGGATGATGATCGCGTCGAACTTTTTGAAATACAACGGGACTTATACCATAAGTGAGGCCCAAAATAGGTTGTATTTACACAGGGTTGGGTCTTACACTCTATTAGAGGCCCAAAGTGTTTTGAAAATGATTTATGAGGGTTGAATTAATCCAAAAACCCTAATTTGTTTTCAAAATGTATTTAATTGAATAAAAATTCAATTAAAATGATCAAAATTGTTTAACATATGAAAAACAAATTGTGATCTTGGATTAATACTTCAAAAATTAAGTATTGACCTACAAAATAATTAGAAAGCATTAAAAGTTGCAAAATCAAGGTGGAGAAATATTTTAAATGTCAAAAACAATTAAAACATTAATTCTTTGCAAAAATATCAATTATACAAAATAAATAATATTTTTGGGATTTTTTGGGAAAATAAAATATTTTAACATTTTTGTGAATTATTAAAAAAAGAATCAACTCAAAATCATTAAAACTCAGAGAGAAATTAATTTTTGAATCAATTAAATAAAATCACAAAATTCATATATTTGAATTTTCAAAAAAGGGCGCCAAGAACAGCTGAAGAACACGCGCGTGTTCTGGGTTTGGCTGATTTGCATTTTCTCTCCAATCTCACTGAATACTTAATCATATCATGTAATCCATATACCAATCAACTCGTTTCAACCTCACGATCATGCTTATGGTATTTAATTTCATTTAAATTAAACATATAACAAGAAATCATGAAAAATCCTCAAGAACCCTAATTTCTGCATGAAGGCTAGGATTTTTTATACACGATTCAAACAATGTAATTAATTGAGGGGAAACATTCCATGCAGCAAAAATTGCATGGATCATAGAGTTAGAAGAGCTCATGCTTACCACTTGCAGCTGGTGATCATGATTTGTGTTGGAGGTGTTACAGCTAGGTTCCAATGATCTGGATAGCTTCCCTAGGTGCCATGGAGTGTGTATGAATGCTTGGAATGGATTGAAATGGTTTGGAGTTGAAGATGGTACCTCAACTGCAAAACTGTCAAGAACTTAAGCAATTGGCTGGTGATTTTATGAAATCTGTGTTCCAGATGTTATGTGAGTGTTTGGATCACTTCTATATGATGTATGTGAGGTGTGTGTGTGATTGGTTTGATTGGAAAAGCTCTCAAACTCAAAACCCGATAGTGACTTGCCTTAGAAGGCAAAATTGGAGTGAAAGAAGAGATTTTGAGGAAAGCATCTGTTTGATGGCTTTGGTGTACTCAAATTGATCACAATTGAGCTCTATTTATTGTAGAGCAAGCTTGTCTTGGGATCCACACTGAATGGCAACTGCAGCAGAGGTTTGGCCAATGTTGTCCAATGAGAATCCAAGTTTCCTCTAGCCATTGACTAGAGGTTAGGGCACAGAGCTGTGGTTCCCTTGGTCTTGGATAAGTCTTGACTGAATTCAGTTGAGAATGGCTCAGTCCATGCCACCTTGATGCTTCCATTGAATGCTCCATTCCAAAATTGGAGTCTTGTCCCTATTTTGGCAATTCTAGGTTCAACATGCTATTTCTTGTTCCAAAGACTTTGGAGGCTTGGCTCAGTGATTGTCCCCTTTAGATTCAATCCTCAGAGGTGTCTAAGTCTAAGTGGATAGGAGCATTTGGATTTGGCTGATTTTGGCAAATCGACCAAAAGTGCAAAATCTGCCTTGCCTTGGCAGATTTCAGCAAGGCAACTTGCCAATGTCATATCTCATGGCTCAAATTGAATTTGGTAATGTTCTTGGCTATTTTGGAAAGCCCTTACATGATACAACAACTTTTTGAACATGTTTAGTTTTGATCTCTTCTGAATCCAAGTGAAAAATGTCCCTACATTTGAAAAAGAGTAAGGCAAAATCTAACTTAGTGAAATTTTCACCAAGTGTTGGAACAAAGTGACTTTTCTTGATTTTGATCACTCCATAACTCAAAATTCATGAGGAATTTGGACATAAGTTAGTATGAAGCTTTTATAGAGGTCAATGTGATCTACAAATCAAGCTTTTAATGGGGAATAATGGACTTGTGGTTTAGGAGTTATGGTCCTCCCAAGTTGGCACATTAGTGGCACTTTTTCCATAACTTAGAAATTTTTCTAAGTTTTATGGTTACCCCTTTTACAAGTTATCCCACTTTCTTTGATTTTTCTTGATGAATGATGATTCAAATCATACATTAACATCATTTTAGGGTTAAAAATCCATTTTGGTGAAAAATCTCAAAAAGTCAAAGTTGACTTTTGTGCACAGTTGACTTTTTATCAGATGAATTCCAAACTGTGCAATTCTTCAGGAAATCATGTCCTTGACCTAAATAAAACTTGATGGACATGTTCCATGGGTTTCATAGGGTATATTGAATCATGTCTTAGGGTTTGGGAGCATGTCCTAGTTAAAAGTTAAAGTTACAGTTGACTTTTCTCGCGAAACCCTAATTGTAGTGCAGATGAAATTGAGACTTGTTGCTCAAGCTTCTTGGATTAATCCATTGTTCCAAATGGATCAAAATAGTATATTAAAGACCCTACAATCATGTCTTGAGGTCTTGGTTCATGATTTATCCCAAAAGTTAACTTAGGGGTGAATTAGGTCAAGAAACCCTAATTCCTGATTTTTAGTGAATGCATCCCCTGAGGCAAAATTGACTTGATGGTTGGGTCCATGAGGCTCCATGGAGTATATTAGGTTATGTTTTGGATCTTTGGCTTATGCCCAGATGGAATTTTTCCATCTGGAGGCCCTGGTCGACCAAAACCCTAATTTGGTGACACTGTCGATCTTGAGACTTGATCCACTTAGAAGGGAGCAGCCTTGTGCTTAATCCTTGAAGTGGGAGTCCTCTTGATCCATTGTGGATGTTTGAGAGGTTTAGACAAGTTGAAGATCATGTTATTCCTTGATTGATCCTTTGTCTAAAGTTCTGAGAGGGCTTAAAACCCTAATTTTGATTGTAGTGAATGCTCAACAACCCTTGAGGCATTTGATGAGGCATGATGGTTCACCCATATTGTGATGATGATTGACACAATGATGGGAATCTTAGTGGTCAAAATTTGGGGTATGACACCGGGCAAAACAAATTTAGTGGTTGATGCATTGAGTAGGAAGTCATTGCATATGTCAATGCTTATGGTGAAAGAATTGGAATTAATTGAGCAATTCTGAGATTTGAGCTTGGTGTGTGAAGAGACCTCTGATAGTGTGAAGATGGAAATGTTGAAGTTGACTAGTGGTATTCTGGAAGAAATCAAAGTGGGACAGCAATCTGATTTAAAGTTGGTTGATCGGTTGACTTTGATTAACCAAGATAACGGGGGAGAATTCTGGATTGATGAAAATGGTGTGATGAGGTTTCGGGAAAGGGTATGTGTTCCAGATGTTATAGAAATCAAGAAGAGCATTCTAGAAGAGGGACACCGAAGTAGGTTGAGTATCCACCCCGGTGCTACGAAGATGTACCAGGATTTGAAAAAGTTGTTTTGGTGGCCAGGTATGAAGAAGAATGTCGCAGAATTCGTTTATGCGTGCTTGACGTGTCAGAAGTCGAAGATTGAGCATCAGAAGACTTTAGGCATGATACAACCGTTGAATATTCCCGAATGGAAATGGGATAGCATTTCCATGGATTTTGTGTCAGGATTACCGAGAATGCTAAAGGAAATGATTCAATTTGGGTGATCGTGGATAAATTAACTAAATCGGCTCATTTCTTGCTGATGAAGATTAATCATTCTATGCAGAAGTTAGCCGAGATGTACATCGAAGAGATTGTGAAGTTGCATGGGATACCTTCGAGTATTGTGTCGGATAGAGATCTGAGATTTACATCTAGGTTCTAGAAGAGTTTCCTAGATGCTTTGGGTACTAAGTTGAGGATGAGTTCTGCCTATCATCCGCAGACAGATGGTCAGACATAAAGAACTATCCAATCCTTAGAGGATTTGCTGAGGGCTTGTGTGTTGGATCACGGAGGAGCTTGGGATAACCACTTGCCACTGATAGAGTTCACATACAATAATAGTTTTCATGCTAGTATTGGGATGGCACCCTATGAAGCTTTGTATGGGAGAAGGTGTAAGACTCCTTTGTGTTGGTATGAGTCAGGCGAGAGTGTTGTACTCGGACCTGATATTGTGTAAGAGATGACTGAGAAGATTAAGATGATCCAAGAAAGGATGAGAGCGTCGTAGATTTGCCAGAAGAGCTACCATGATAAGAGAAGGAAGACACTTGAATTCCAAGAGGGAGATCATGTGTTTTTGAGGGTGACGCCAGTGACTGGTGTGGGTCGAGCTTTGAAGTCTAGAAAGCTCACTCCATGTTTTGTTGGTCCATATCAAATCTTGCAGAGGATAGAGGAGGTAGCCTATTGAATTGCTTTACCGCCGTCACTTGCGAATTTCCATGACGTGTTCCATGTGTCTCAATTGAGGAAGTACATTCTGGATCCGTCGCATGTGATTCAGATGGATGATGTACAAGTGAGGGATAGCCTGACAGTGGAAGCATTACCTGTGCAAATCGACGGTCGAGAGATGAAGCAACTGCAGGGTAAAGACATATCTTTGGTGAAGGTGTTGTGGGGAGGACCAGTTGGCGAAAGTTGGACTTGGGAACGTGAAGATCAGATGAGGGAGTCGTATCCGACTCTATTTCCTTGAGGTAATTTTCGAGGGCGAAAATTCTTTAAGTGGGGGAGAGTTATAACACCCCAAATTTCGTAAGAATATTTATTTAATTTATTTAAATATAATATTCATGATTTTTAGTAAATTTTGGTGGTTTGTGGTGATGTTGGTATTATGTGGAGTTTTGGTTATTTATTTAAATAATAGTATATTATGGACTATATTATAGTATTATTTATTTAAATAATATTAGAAGGGTAAATTGGACTTTTAAGAAGGAGTTGGTGAGGGTAATATTTGGAAAACCCATTTTAGAAGCCCAAGGGTTAGGTTTAACAAAAAGGAGAATTTGAGAGGAATATGATTCATTTTGTTAGACTGTGAAAAGAAGGAAAAAGGCCAGAGCTCTGAGGAAAGAGGGAAAAACTTAGGACTCGAGAAGGTTTTCAAGAACTAAAGAAAGAAAGCTTGGAATCGACAATCTAAGGTATGGGGAGTATTGCCTTTCATTGTTTTCAATATAGGAATTCGATGTGTTTAAAGCGGATTTTTGAGGTTTATTGGGTTTGTGGGTTTATGAGTAAATTGATGATTTAGGTGTTGTTTTTGTGGATTGATGATGAATATGAAGGGTTAGATTAAATTGGATAAAAGTAGACCTTCGAGGCTAATTTCTTTGTTGATGTTGTTTTGACCTCGTAGGGAAAGGAATTTACGGAAGTTATAAAGGTAATTGGGTTTGTGAAGGTTTATGTGAATTGAAGCTTAGGATAATGTAATAAATCGGCCTAATAGTCGTAGGTTTTGTGTCCATGTTGCCTTAATCCCTTAGGGATGTTTTGGGGGGTATTTTTGGGGTAAATGAGGCTGAACCCATAAGGTTTTTGGGGTCTGATGTGCTACTGGTGTGTAGCAGCAATTGCAGGAAATCGCGACCTCGCAAAGCGAAGGAATCCTCCGTAAATCGAAAACTCGCCCCAGACTCGCCGGGCGAACAGCGCAGCGAATGCGCGATGACGTTGTTTGAGATACTGGGATGAAATTTTAATTATGATTTAAATTTCGCAAAGCGAACTTCCCAGCGAATAACTTCGCTAGGCGAATAGAGGTAGTGAGGGAGAGACAGAATGGGGATTTCTCTGGGTTTTGTCTGGGATTTTAGGGTTCGCTGGCAGCTCGCTAGGCGAACACCAAAGTGAACAAGTTTGCAAAGCGAATGTTCTAGCGAACGCCTGCTGTTCTCGAATTTGTTTTATGATTCTTGTGCTGTCTTGATGTTTTGAGCTATGATTATTTTAATGAATTACCAGGAGTATATTGATGTTTATGAGATGATGATTCATGATGTCTTGATGAATGAATGATGATATGATTAACATGAAATTTTGTTGAATAATGATGCACGTAATGACTTTTATTGATGATGATGATATTGACATTGTGTATCATGCATTCATAGCATTTCAGACTGCGGTCTATGGTGGCTTCAATCCCATTGTGTGGATGTGAGGTAATTTTGACATGCTCTGGTTCTTGTGTAGAATCGATCCTAATGACGGGGATCTTTGGAGGGTGATGGCCTAGTGTCCATCGACTTTGACGAATTGGTACCACATGTATGAGTCTTGTTGTGCATTGCATTTATTTGGCATTGATGTGATTTATGATATCGTGATTTTTGATGTTTTCCTTTGTGATGACCCTGATGATGTTGTATATGATAATGATGCCATTTTATGCATATCTTGTTTTTATATTAATTATAATGAATTGTGATTTCTCACCCTGCCTGTTTGAATGTTGCCTCCACGTGGGTAACGTGCAGATGGTCAGGCGTAGCTGTGGATGCCTTCGAGGACTTTTGGAGTTTATTTTGCTTTTGGTCGATGTAGAGGGTCATGTTCTAATATTGTAACATCGGGTTGGGTCGTTGAGTCGAACCATGTTGAGTTGTTATTTTGTTGTTATTTTTGAATGATTATGGTTTTTATTAGAAACCCTTTTGATTTTGGATTATTGTGGTTATGGTGGTCCCGCAGCTAATTTGATGGCTTTTGAATATTTTGAGGAAAACCAGTGTTTACGGAGCAAATGTTTTATTTTGAGTTTGTTGAGAAAATGTGCACCCTTCTGAGGTGATTTTTACTCTGATATTAGGATTATTCTGCTGCAATATTTATGGAGTAGAAAAGGGTGTTACAACGAGCTTACCTTATTGCACCAGAAGATTGTAGCACTCCAAGGAGAAATCATAAACCTGAGGAAGAGGGTAGAGATCGAGAACACCTTGCATACTAAAGCAGAAGACTACCTCGCCAGAGAGATTTCCCACCTCCGACGCCAACTCTTAGAAGCTCATGCACCTTGTCCACAGCAGATGCCAGATCCTGTTCACCATTCTACTTAGTTTTTTTATTGGATTTATTTCACCATTATTTTCTTTTTACCATTTATTGCTAAATTTTTTTTCTCACTAAAATCTCTTTTGAAGTTTTTCTTTTTACTTATTTTATTTTATTTTGAGTTTTTTTTCTATTCGGTAATTCTTGCCTATTTTGGTTATCAATATTTACTTGCTAACTATTTGTGTGGTAAAGTCATTATTTTTAAAGTACATTGTCTTGGCAAAGCAAATAGAGGGTGTATACTCCAAAAAGGTACCTCAAACTAGTCCCAAAGACCAACTCAAGGCCCTGAATCAGACCCAGAGCCATGGTGCTCGCCACGCCCCACATGGCGGTCGCCATGGGGTCTATAACCAGAAAAAAAATAAGTACGGGGCAGAACCTTTCTCCCCTATTTTTTCTCCATCTTCTTCTCCAAAACCCCATTTTCTTCCTCCACTAACACCCACCATCCGTCCACCACTAACATAACACCTCATAACCACCAAAACCCCATCAACCTAACATCATACCTCAACTTCCCATCCACAATTTCACTCAATTTCACCCATAAATTCACAAACCCTGCATCTTTGTGCAAAATACCCATTTCACCAAAACACCTTCATCTTCACAACAATGGCAAAGGAGTTAGGAATTGTTTTCTGAGCAGGGAAGCCTGGAGAACGGCAAAGGGAAAAGTTCGAGTCACTCTTGAACCGGG
>JALAZF010001304.1:0-15000 GCA_022829125.1 Lathyrus tuberosus
GAAGAGTCTCATCAACAAATCCACAAGATTCAGATCATTCTCTCTTTAAAACATGTCTAGAATGTCTAGAAGGTTTTCAAAAATCAACACCTCGGTGTGAAAATATGGCGTAGAAGTGTCGAGTTCGACACATCTATAATATTTTTATGACTTAGTGTATTTTTGAATCCAAAGGTTAACTGAACTAAGGATGCTACGACAACACTATAAGAGTCGACTGAATATTCTCAACAAAGGTAGTTGAGAGTTTTAAAAAGCAGTTATCAGCGTAAGTGATGGTTTGGAACAATTCAAACATGGAGGTACGTGGAAACCATGCAGAGGCCAGTAACCCACGTACTTGTGAACATGTTGACTGCTGAGAATGTAACAATTGTCAACAATTATTTTTCACCTATATATAAGTCGAATTGCTACATTGTATCTGGATTTCGAAAATTTCATTAAGTTCTCTATAGAATCTAATATCTAAGTCACAGTGATTCATATATTCAATAATAGATGTATGATCATGCACACCATTTTATGTTAATGCAAACACTTTACTTTCAGCTTCTTTCATTATCATCTTTATTTTAATTGTGCTCTTATTGCTTTTTAGTCTAAGTCTACATAATTTTCTGCACATTCCATTTTCTTCGCGTTGTTCTTGATTTTTCATGAACTCAGACAAAAGAAACAGACAAACATTTCTGAAAACATCCACACTCAAGTTTTTCCTCTATATTTTTCTAGTTTAATCACTTAAGTGATCCAAAATCGTGATTGTTTACTAAAATTAAAACTAAACATGAGTAGGCTGCAAAGCGTGTTAAATATGTGAAAATGTATATTGTTGTGAAGAAGCTTTCAAAGAATATTCCATCACCCCTTTGGATAATGTTTCTTTCCATTCCAAGGAAAATGTAGTAAAGTTGACGTTTTTGTAGAATAAGATATTGGCACTCGAAAGAGATGTATCTTCTAATGCACGAACGTGCAATGCGATTATGGATCTCCTTAGTGGTGCTCAGTTGTTGAAGATCGTGATTGATGTTTGACCTTATTATCATAATCTAGTAAAAGAATTTATCGTTAATCATTCTAGTGGATGTAATAATACTAAAATTAAAGAATATAGGATGATCCATTTAGAAGACATTGTTTTACATACTCTCCTTCAATCATAAAAGAATACCTTGGTCATGGAAAACGATACCTGCTGACCATCTTCCCTCATTGAAGACCATAACTTGAGAAACTTGTAACAATATTTGAGTGGCGCACTGGAGTCCCTTCTCTCGTGGATCAACTATCACCCCTAGCCTCGCTAATCTTTTATACCGGGTAGGAACTCATACTTCCTTTTACTTTAGAGGATATTTTTTTTATCAACTTATTAAGCATGACGATTCTTATGTTGTCTAGCGTTCTATTAGGTTTCCCTCTTTAATCTGTGGTATTTTGAGTAATCAAAAGAATGATATTGTTATTGGTGATGATGAGATTGGTGCTTCTCAAAGTGTGTTGAATTTTAGTTACAAGTTATTTATTGTGAAACATGTTGCTAACATTGCAATACCCACTATTGATCGTGTTATTGAATATGGTATGGGTTTTAATGAAGAAAGGCTAGATGTTTCTCCCGTTTAATGACCTCAGAGAAGTCATATTCTCAAGGCATTTATTGATGAATTAAAGGATCTTCATGAGATTATAGTTTTATCCACCACAAGGAAAAATGGTGTGTGAAGGGTATAATCAAAATCTTGACTCCCTAGCCTCCTAGAGACTCTTTATCTCAACTGAATATCCCTGGTAATGATGATATGGATGGAGACGCCTCTAACAGTGACTCAGCTACTTCGTCTCTTTGATTTTCTTTGTTGCTATATTAGTTTGTTGTTGTTTTTCGTATTGATTTGTTGATTCCCTTTTCCCGTTGATTGTGATTTTGTTGCTCTTGGCTATTTGCCTATGCATTGATGAAGCAAATTGATGTATGTTGTTCATACGTTTTATCCTCTGAATGTGCTTTGTCTTTTCTATTACTTTAGAAAAAGTGTTTAAATCTTTGTTTTGCTTAAAATATAGAAAAATAGGAAGTTTGCTATTACATTTGAATTGACTTATTTTTTATAGGTAAAATGTAAAGTAAGATGTCTCAAATGTTGTTGAGACATCATGACTCGTATTACCTCTAGCATGCTTTTTAGAAACGTTTATTTTTGCTAGTTTGATTCCAGGTTTATTTTTAAAACAATTTATTACATTCAATATTCTGCTAATTTGTTTTTACAATGATTTCAGTTGAAAAAGATTTAGTTATCAGAATCTACTTGAAAATATTTAATTCAATTTGCTTTGAATAAAAGACTGTGCTTGCTAAAGATTTGATTAGGTATGAATTTGTTTGTACTCTAATGGAATTTTTGGTTAGATCACCATCTATATATAAAGAAGTTGTTTACCTTGTGGCAGACTGTTATGAAGGAGAAGGGCAAAGAAGTCACTACAGTAATTAAGTCACATGTTGAGAAAGGACAGGTGGCAACAGATCCAATTTGTGAGGATCCAAGACGTGGAATGAGGCCCAAGATCCCTAATAGAAAATACACTGAGCACTTTGTTAAATAGGGCAATGATTGGTAATGATTGGGGAGGAATATTAGTGGTGGAAACCTGACTCTCTTCTCTCTCCAAGCTGCTATGCTTTCTATCTGTCATTAAATTCCTCTTCTTCCTTATTGTAATTGGCTTAGTCCTATATACTTCTAATTCCCAGTGTATTGTTGCATCAAATTAGTGGTATCAATTACATTTCCAATTTCTGTTTCTGCACTGTTGTTTTATCAATTCACTACATTTGGTGCTTTCATTGAGAGGCTGACGGCTCTCGGACACGGAGGGTTCTGACTGGTGGAGGGTTCTGACCGGCGGCGTAACCCGTCGAGTGAAGTGCCACCAAGTGAAGTGCCGTGGGCCACCGAGGACGTTGGCCTTGAAGGAGGGTGCTATGTAATGAGTCCCACATCGGGTGGACCAAGGTCAGTGTGAGAGCTTATAAAGGTTGGGCAACCCTCCCCTTATGACCATGGTTTTGAGGTGGAGTTAGGCTTAACTGACGTGAGTCAGTTACATTTATGTAATGAGTCCCACATCGGGTGGACCAAGGTCGGTGTGAGAGCTTATAAAGGTTGGGCAACCCTCCCCTTATGACCATGGTTTTGAGGTGGAGTTAGGCTTAACTGACGTGAGTCAGTTACATTGGTGCTTTCATTGAGAGGCTGACGGCTCTCGGACACGGAGGGTTCTGACTGGTGGAGGGTTCTGACCGGCGGCGTAACCCGTCGAGTGAAGTGCCACCAAGTGAAGTGCCGTGGGCCACCGAGGACGTTGGCCTTGAAGGAGGGTGCTATGTAATGAGTCCCACATCGGGTGGACCAAGGTCGGTGTGAGAGCTTATAAAGGTTGGGCAACCCTCCCCTTATGATCATGGTTTTGAGGTGGAGTTAGGCTTAACTGACGTGAGTCAATTACATTTATGTAATGAGTCCCACATCGGGTGGACCAAGGTCGGTGTGAGAGCTTATAAAGGTTGGGCAACCCTCCCCTTATGACCATGGTTTTGAGGTGGAGTTAGGCTTAACTGACGTGAGTCAGTTACTTTGGTGCTCTCATTGACCTCCCCATGGCTGAAAACACTCGTATGAAAACCATGGAAAGCTCCATCTCAGAAATCAGTAAGGCACTGCAACGACTTCTAGACGATTCTGACCGGTGGCATAACGAGTATTCTCAACATCGTCACTTAGATCAAGCCCGTTTTGAGCGTGTGGAAAATCAACTTAGCACTCTCCATGCGAACCAGAATTCCACCAGCAGCAGCTCACATCATCCGCCGCCGCCGACACAGCCACCATTTCAGGTTCGTCACATTAAACTGGATTTCCCTCGTTTTGATGGTTCCGACGTGATGAATTGGATCTTTAAGGCAGAGCAATTTTTTGATTATTATGATACACCGGACAATCAACGTCTTACTATCGCAGCCGTTCATATGGAAAAGCACGTGGTACCGTGGTTCCAAATGATCTCCCGCAACCATCCTTTTCAGTCTTGGGCCTTGTTCACTAAGGCTTTGGAATTGGAATTTGGGCCTTCACCGTATGAAGCAGCTAGGCCCAACCTTTTCAAATTGACCCAACAAACCACTGTCACCGATTACTACTCTGCATTCGCCGTGTTAGCAAACAGATCTGAAGGATTGAGTCCTGAAGCCACACTTGATTGCTTCATCAGTGGGTTGAAAACCGATATCAAACGGGATGTCATTGCCCAGATGCCGCTTTCTCTGTCGCGAGCATATGCTTTAGCCAGACTATTTGAAGACAAATATTCACCACCGGCACATATTAAACCTCCATACACCACACAGCCCAAACCCTATCATTTTCCTTCTCCTACAAATACAACCAAAAATTCACCACCACCACCACCGTTACTCCCTACCCCCAAACCCACCACCCCAACCACAAAAAGCCACCCTATCAAAAATATCACCCGTGCCGAAATGCAACTCCGCCGTGAGAAAGGGTTGTGTTATTATTGTGATGAACGGTTTTCTCTTAACCATAAATGTCCCAATCGCCATTATTTCTTATTCCAACTTGAAGATGAGGAATCGGAACCCCCACCGTCACCTTTAACTACCACTGAACCAGAATCACATCCTACTGCGACGTTAGAACATCATTTGTCTTTGAATGCATTGAATGGTTCTGCTGGTATGGGCACCATGCGATTCAAAGAGCAAATTCAGGGCATTGCAGTGACAGTGTTATTGGATAGTGGAAGCTCTGATAATTTTCTCCAGCCTCGAATTGCTCAAACTTTGCAATTACCGATCGAATCTACTGCTCAATTTCAAGTGATGGTTGGAAACGGCAATTCGTTGACTGCTATGGGCTACATTTCAGATTTGCCAGTGGCTATTCAGGGCAACACATTACACATACCTGCTTACTTATTGCCTATTTCTGGTGCTGATTTAGTGTTGGGTGTCCCTTGGTTAAAGACCCTAGGACCACATATAGCAGATTATAATGCGTTGTCATTAAAGTTCTATGTCAAGGACAGTTTTGTGACCCTTTTTGGGGAGCAACCTCAGGGTCCTACTCAGGCACAATTCCATCATATAAAACGTTTCCACCATACGGATGCTATTGAGACTGCTTTTACCCTTCAGTTTGATAAGGTTGTACCTCAGGATAAGGCCTTGCTAGAAAATTTACCTACTGACATAGCTGCTATTTTACACCAATTTGTGGATGTTTTTGAGGAACCAAAGTCTTTACCACCTGTTAGATTCCAGGACCATGCTATTACCTTGATGGAAGGTAGTAACCCTGTGAAAGTAAGACCCTATCGTTATCCTCATAGTCAAAAGGCACAAATTGAAACAATGGTCAATGATATGTTAACTCAGGGTATTATACAACCTAGCATTAGCCCGTTTTCATCCCCTGTGTTACTTGTGAAAAAGAAAGATGGGTCGTGGCGATTTTGTACGGACTATCGTGCTTTGAATTCCATCACTGTGAAGGACAGCTTTCCCATACCCACCGTCGATGAATTATTGGACGAATTATACGGTGCTGCCTATTTCTCCAAGCTTGATCTGCGCTCCGGTTACCACCAGATTCTAGTCAAACCAGAGGATCGTCCAAAAACAGCATTCCGCACTCACCAAGGACTCTATGAGTGGTTGGTTATGCCGTTTGGACTCTCGAACGCACCGGCATCATTCCAAAGTCTCATGAATCATGTCTTTCACGCTCAATTAAGAAAATCCGTATTAGTTTTCTTTGATGATATATTGGTCTATAGCCCTACATGGTCAGCTCATTTGGCTCACCTGACTGAGGTATTACAGCTTTTGCGCGATCACACCTTGTTTGCCAAGAGGTCTAAATGTTGTTTTGGCTTCACAGAGGTGGATTATTTGGGCCATACTATTTCACATGAAGGTGTGCACATGGATAAGGATAAAGTGCAGGCTGTTCTCGACTGGCCGGTTCCGCAAAATCTCAAACAACTCAGAGGGTTTTTGGGCTTATCCGGGTATTATCGAAGGTTCATCCGCAACTATGCTTCAATAGCTGCACCGTTGACAGCATTGCTCAAAAAGGATTCCTTCGAGTGGAGTCCTATAGCTACTGAAGCCTTCTTAGCTCTTCAAAATGCAATCACCGTCGCGCCAGTTTTAGCACTACCGGATTTTTCAAAACCTTTTATTTTGGAAACTGATGCATCTGGTACTGGTGTTGGGGCTATTCTTAGTCAGGACAGGCATCCCATTGCGTATTTTTCTAAGAAGCTCAGTACTTCTATGCAGCATAAATCAGCGTATGTGAGGGAATTATATGCGGTGACGGAAGCCATGGCAAAGTTCAGACACTATATATTGGGCCACAAATTCATCATCCGCACTGATCAACAAAGTCTCAAGGCTTTGACTGACCAGACCATTCAGACCCCTGAACAGCAGAAATGGTTACATAAATTCTTGGGGTTTGATTTCACTATAGAATATAAGCCAGGTAAGGATAATGTGGCAGCTGATGCACTGTCCCGTTCTTTCTTTATGGCTACATCAGGCCCGGTCAATTCTCTTTTGGGCTCCATTACTGCTGCTGTCAACTCTGACAATTCCTTAGCTCAAATCAAACTTCAATGTTTACAGGGTACTTGTGCTGACCCTTTGTACCAAGTCCGACAGAATATGTTATATTGGAACAACAAGATTGTAGTACCTCAGACTCCTCACATTATTCAATCGATTTTACAAGAGTTTCACTCGTCTTTGTTAGGGGGACATGCTGGTATTGCCCGGACCAAGGCCAGGATTGCTTCTCAGTTCACATGGCCATCCCTTTCGCGTGATGTGAGACTGTTTGTGTCTCAATGCTTGGTGTGCCAACAAGCTAAGTCTTCTAGTGCTGCTCCTGCTGGGTTATTACAGCCATTATCCATTCCCCTGCAGATTTGGGATGATATTTCCATGGATTTCATTACCGGTTTCCCTCCTTCTAATGGATTTACTGTTATCATGGTCGTTGTTGATCGACTTTCCAAGTACGGTCATTTCACTCCGTTGAAAACCGACTTCACTAGTTTGAAGGTGGCTGAAGTCTTTCTACACAATGTCGTGAAATTACACGGATTTCCCAAGAGTATTGTGTCTGACCGTGATAAGGTGTTCACCAGCTCATTTTGGCAACATCTTTTTAAATTAAGTGGCACCACTTTGGCCATGAGCTCAGCTTACCACCCACAATCGGATGGACAAACAGAAGCTGTCAACAAGTGTGTTGAGATGTATTTACGATGCTTTGTGGGTCAAACACCTCAAAAGTGGTCCAAGTTACTTGATTGGGCGGAGTATTGGTACAACACTGCATATCAATGCAGCATTGGTATGACTCCATTTAAGGTGGTATATGGTAGAGAACCACCTATTCTCCTTAAATATGACTCTGCTATTGCTGTACCACCCTCCCTACAATCCTTGTTAATTGAAAGAGATCAAACCTTACAACTTGTAAAAGCCAATCTGCATCGTGCTCAGCAGATAATGAAGAAGTATGCTGATTCTAAAAGAAGATTTGCAGAATTTCAAGTTGGTGATATGGTGTTGGTCAAGCTTCAACCATATAGACAACACTCCATAGCCTTGCATCAGAATCAGAAACTTGGACTTAGGTATTTTGGTCCTTTTCCCATCATACAGAAAGTAGGCTCGGTGGCTTATAAATTGTTGTTGCCACCGTCGGCTAAGATTCACCCTGTGTTCCACATTGTTAATCTGAAAGCTTGCAAGGGAGATCATTCAAGTCAATATCTGCCCTTGCCTCTGCTGACCACTGACACAGGACCTATCCTACAGCCAGAAGACATACTACAATGCAGAACAGTACTGTTACATGGTCAAGAAGTTCCACAAGTATTGGTGAAATGGACCAGTTTACCTACCTCTGAAGCAACATGGGAAAACTGGGAGGAATTTTCTAACAATTACCCTAACTGTAACCTTGAGGACAAGGTTAGTTTTAATGGGGGGGGGTAATGTTATGAAGGAGAAGGGCAAAGAAGTCACTACAGTAATTAAGTCACATGTTGAGAAAGGACAGGTGGCAACAGATCCAATTTGTGAGGATCCAAGACGTGGAATGAGGCCCAAGATCCCTAACAGAAAATACACTGAGCACTTTGTTAAATAGGGCAATGATTGGTAATGATTGGGGAGGAATATTAGTGGTGGAAACCTGACTCTCTTCTCTCTCCAAGCTGCTATGCTTTCTATCTGTCATTAAATTCCTCTTCTTCCTTATTGTAATTGGCTTAGTCCTATATACTTCTAATTCCCAGTGTATTGTTGCATCAAATTAGTGGTATCAATTACATTTCCAATTTCTGTTTCTGCACTGTTGTTTTATCAATTCACTACACAGACACACACTTGAAGAGAGTATTAGTGCATTCTAAGAGTTTATTCGTTTGTGTTTTGTAGTGTGTCTTTTTAGTGTAAAATTCTATCATTGTTATTCTTTTCTACGTAGAAGAGATAGAGTTTTTGGTCTATATTCGTGAAATTGTCACGTCTTATACATTGATTCATACAAACACATGAAAGAGTGTTCAATTGAAAGTGAAGGGATCTCAGATTCAAGTAGAGTGAGTTGAAATTCACAAATAGTATTGAGAAAATAACAATAAATTGGAAGAGTTCAAATGAGACTTGCATATAATATTGACTACTTATAAATAATAAATTTCCTTTTCATTGGGCTGCACTCCAAACATATATTCTTTCATTTATTATTTGTTTAATTATTTATCACTTAATTCGAATCATTTTAGCCCCACATTGTTTCACTATTGTGTCTGATATTTTCATTTTGATCAAACAAGATTTAACACAATAACTTTCTTTTGTACAAGTCACTTCCATTGCTTAGAAAGCTTAACGGGCAATGCATTAGATAATCTTGCATTCCAACTATACCACACGTCATGACTTGTCAAACTAGTTGTACTTGAAAAAAAAATACAAATGGTCTGCTTATTGATGAAGTGAATGATGAATTTGAAATCATCAACTAAAAAGACTTTTGGCATAAACAAATTTCCTTTCCTAATAATTAGAATAAACTATTGAAAAAAAAAAAACTTATATGCACGTAGTTATTTATGAAGCAAATAACATTAAGAAACTTATTACTACAATTTGCTTTTATACCTTTCCATTTGTGAAGCTGTTGCTGTGGGAGTTGATTGGTAACAAAAGGAAAAATAATGCATTTTGGTCTCTCAAGTTTACATGAAAGAAATGCATGTCAGAGACTATAAAAGGCTCTTTGTGAAGGAGACAATATAATTACTTTGTATCAATAATGAAATGCAAGTACTGAACAAAGGTATCTTTAATTTCCACCAACAACACCATGTGGTGATAAACTCTCTAAAAGTCTGTACAAGTATCTTAAATGGTACTATTTTCTGCATAAAATCACAATTCAACCAATCCTATGTATGCATTATTCACTAGTCAGCAACATATTTCTCCAAGATGACTCAGGTACGAGTCAAATTATTCATAAGACTTTAGATACAAATAGTCCATTGATCGCAAGTCAAATTATTAGTTCAGATATCAGGGTTAAATTATGTAGCACTGACACTTTTAAAAAAAATACGTATTTGATTAGTGTTGAACTTATGTTAGATCTTTTAGTCTAAGTCTATGCTTCATAGATATTAGATTGTGAGAAAAAGTCTAAAACGTTTAATTATTATCGCATAAGTAGTTTGAAACCATGTTTTACCGGATAACTTAACGAGTATGTGAGTCTCCTCACTTATATATCGCACAATAGTATATATGTTTTGATAATTGAAATATACATATATGAAGATTTTTGAAATATACTAGTGTTACACTATGTAGCACCGACACTTCTAAATAAAAACGTGTATGTATCTATGTCAATATCGATGTTGTATCAGATATTTGTATCCGTGAATGTGTTTCATAGGTGTTAGATTGTGGAAAAAAAATCCAAAACACTGAAATATTATCATATAAATGGCTTGAAACCATGTCTTCCCAGATATCTTAACGAGTATACGAGTCTCCTCGCTTATATATCTTAAAATAATATATACCTTTTGATATGGAAAACCTAATTTTACAATACCTCCTATACATTTATTTGAACAAAACCTAATTTTGTCTTAAAAACATCTCATAGAAATTCTGCCATGCTTAGAATACTAGAAACATACAAAGAAACCATAAAGATAAAAAGCTTTAACATACTAGTAGCCAATCTAATCTATATGTAACCCGGAACTCAGATTCTTCTAAAAAGTGACACTTGAAATAATTGTTACACCTTACAGGTAGCACTTTGAAATCAAATCAGTTGAATTAGCTTAAGAAATTTAGACACAGAAAAATGTTTATTTTTTCTGTCTCTAATTTCAGAAATTATTTCAACCTTGTTCTTAATTATATTAACCAAAGCATTGTTTCATCTCAAAGCCTTAAGGACAAGTCAAGTTGGTTAATATCTTCCTGAACATGTTCAGAAGAACTGTTATAACCCCTTGACCAAGAAGAACTCACACCTTCTTTTCTTCCACCATACCTCATGAAATGACCTCCTTGTCCATGATTATTGTCAAGAGGAGAGTTTCCATGACCAAAGGTACTATTGTAGTTTGAAGGGTGTTCTGGTAATTCATTATAAGATTGCATGGCTGAAGTTATCTCTCTACTCTTTTTGGCAAGTGTTCTCTCAAGTTTGTGAGCATTTTGGTGTCCTCCCAAAGCTTGAGAGCTGTAAAACTTTCTCTGACAGTAGTTGCATGAGAATATCCTTTGCTCAGATGAACTTATAGGTGAGGATGATGATGAAGAGGAAGATGGTTCAAGAACAAGATCCAGATTCAGATGATGATGATGATGAATATTCTCATTTTCTGGTTGGTTAAGTAAGTGAAGAGAAGTACTAGGCTGAAAATTATTCATAACTAGTAAATATATCAAGAGATAGAGAGAGAAAGAGAGAGAGGAGAGAGAGAGAGGAGAGAGGAAAAGTGTAATTGTGGTTTGAAAGATGAAACTGAAGTGTAGTTATATATGGAGGAAATGTATAAGAGAGAGAGCCTTAAGATGAAGGTTCAGTGTTCCTTGAAGAGAGAAATAGTAGAAAAAGAAAGAGGGACATATATCTGCAAGTTCAGTGGAGATCCTAAGAGCTTGTCTCCTTCATTAATGGCACAGTTTGGATCCTTTGTCGGTCGATCATGGAAACTAAGTTTAAAAAACTATTAACACTAATGCTCTAGTATTAATTTTTAATCATTGTGTCTAATTTTGTCAAAGATTTTTTAGATTAATTCTTCGAATTAAAAATATAATAGACGGTAAAATTTCTCTGAAATTTAATATTTGAATTTAACCTATAATTTTTTGTCAAGTTTTTTTTTCTAACTATATTTATCTTATCAAAAGATTTGAATAAGAGATAGTTTAAGGGATTTAAATCTAGTTTCATATGTGTAATGTTGATTACTAATGGCTTAAGAGAAACTCATGAAAAATTAAGAGTTTATTTATTTGTGGAAAATATTTATTATTTTTAATTTTTAAAATGTATACTAATTTCAAACGTTTGTAAAGAGTTATTATGAGTTTTTAAATGGTTTTTATAGTGTGATATAACTTTGTGGAAAAAAATTACAAATAAATTTTCATAAAAGTTTCAAATTAAAATTTAATTTGAATAATAATTCTTAAAATATTATTTTAGTTATTTTATAATTTTATTTTTAAAAAATTGGATATCAAAATTTAAAAAAAAAATCACATAATTTTAAACTATTTTAAATAATTTTTCATAAAAATTATTTTTTAAATACAACTTAAAAAAATTATGATGGTGACTATCTTTAAATCTTTAATAATATATGTTTATGTTATAGGATGTCAAAATTAAGCTTTTAATTTAGAAAAACCAAATATCAAAGAACATATAATATTTTTAAAAATAGAAAGGAAAAATTCATTTTTTTTAAAAGTTGAAGCAAACTACCCATTAACTGTTTTAAGTGAATCATTCTATATTTTTAACTAAGATAACAAAATGCTAAAAAAAATTGTGTTTTACTATTTGTTAATTTATAAATTTTAATAATTTATTATATAAATACATAAATATGAATAAATGTTATGGTCATTAAACTCTAAATATGTAGTTTATATTTATTTTTAAAAATATATATCTTAATTATTTTTCCACTTATATTTATGACAATTGTTTATTTTTAAAAGAGAATAAAGGTAGTGCACTGACAATGTAAACTTATTTTACACTATCATCCAATAGAATTATAACATTTTGTCATGTCATATCAGTATTTTAAAATTAAACTTGTGATTTAGTGGGATACACGCCCGTAATTGGTTGACGGTTTAAAAATATTTTACACTGTCGGTGTATAATCTTTTTTCTCTTTTTAAAAAGTTACAATATCTTTATTAAATTAATGTAGTTTAAACCTTTAAAAAAGAAAGTTAAAAGGGACCCTTATCATTTCAAACAAAAATATATTTTATAACAATAAAATTAAATAATATTTATTAAAATTGATTTAAAATAGTAAAAGTCATTGAGTCTAGAATATCGTTTTTTGTTATAAATCAAAATATTTTTAAAAATAAAAACAAAAAAAAAAATTCTCAAACAAAAAACAAAACATAATAATTACTTGTATATTTTAATAACAAGTTGGGTTTTTTTGTCTTTCAAAACGAGTGAATGTGTGTTTGACATTAATTATGATTATTAAGCATATATTGATTGTTTGTGACTCTGCCCTTATCAACATAAGGAGAGTTTGAAGTTAAACCATGCAGTGTTCCATCAAATTTCCAATTTTGGAATGGCAACATAGACAAGATAAACCACCTTGACGGGACTAAATAATGATCATGATTGAAGACAATTTAATTTTTTTACATTTTGTTTTAAATCAAATCAATGTGTACTACACCATGTTTCACTACAAGATTGGACAATAATCCCGTTTCAACAAGAACGGCAGCTTAGATTAATTAATACTTTTTCACTTTTTTAAAGTGTTGTTGTTTTATAAAATAAAATTTTAAAAATTATTTTTTTGAATTTAAGTTTTAAAATTTTTAAATAATATTGATTTTTTTATTTTTTAAAATAATCTTTTTGCCTCACATTAAAATCTTCCATTAATATTTATTGGATTTAAATGAATATGTGAAATAAGGTAATAAATATATAATTAAGAATATTGTTAAAAAATAAATAAATTTGTTTTAAACAAAACTACTAATTTCATTGAATATGTAAAGAATCTTAAAACGTCAATTAAAATAAATAGATATAATATGCTCATAGAACTCTTATGAGTTACGTACGGCTCTATATATGTATATAAAGTAGTGTAAGAGTCATGTACAAGTTTATCAAGAAAAAAGTAAGGTATATATGTCTGTTCACTTTAAGTGCATGTATGGATTGAGATAGGTGGGGGTAGCATTATCATAGGCATGAAGTGTTTTTAGTCTCCATTTTTTCTTTGTTCAATTGGAGCTAATTCTCTCTATTTGAGGGTAATAATATCTCATAATAACTAATAGAAAAAGCCTTTTTTATTTATAAGTATGTTAAATATAATGTAATTCATTTTAAGTTAATTTGTATTTTATTTGTATTTGATTTTGTATTTTGTTTATATTTGAATTTGGGTGATTGTATTAAAATCTAATGTTAGTTGCATTTGTAATAGATTTTTGTATTTGAATTTTCAGATTAGAAACTCTCTCTCTCTCTCTCATCTTCATCTTCTTCTCTTGTGCATCGATGGAGGTTTAGTGTAAACTCCAACAATTCGCATCCAGAACTCCGGTTTACTTCACAAGAAAACATGAGTGTAGTGAGATGTGTGATTAGTTTTCGTTCCTGAAATTTGCATTGAATTGAAGTTAGAAATAAAAGAGATTCACATATCTTGATTCTCAGGGTTGGGGAAACACGGGTGTTGGTGAGAACTGAATAATTTGCACAAGAACGAAGATGAACGGGGGAAACGGTAGCTTGAACACAAAGCTTTCAGTATTCGAAGGAAAGAATTGGAATCGGTGGTCGATTTAGATGTGTGTGTTGTTTGGAGCTCAAGATGTTCTTGATCCACTACTACAAATAATGCTTATAACGTCGCACGCGAAATATGTGTAACCTCTGCTACCAAGCCGACGTAACGAACGGTAACATGAAAACTTGCCACTTAACACCTCGGTAAATTTAAAACCAAAGGATAAAGTTATATGATCATGGGTTCGATCCCCAGCATCTGCTTTTTTATTATTTACACAAACAACGCCTCAAACCCTCTTGGTTTATTTGAAAACCGAGGGGTTAGATAGTTTGTTTTTAAAAATAAATTCATTACATTTTTACACAAAATATTAATAAATTAATTTGTTTACAAACAACATTGTTTACAGAGAATATTACATTGTTTAAACAAAATATTAAAGTAAAAATGTTGTTCTTCATCGTCATCGTTGTTGTTGAAGAACAAATGTTGGATATCTTAAAGAAGATAAAATGTTGGGGATCCTCGTTTCATAGATCAAATATAATATATTCTCTATGACTTGCATTCATTTGTTTCTGATATAAAAAAAACAAAAAAGATTATCTAAATAAAATAAATATTCTGTTATACGATTATTTCAGAAAACAAACCATAAACCTAAGTAATTTTCTGCTCTTGCAATCCATCTTAGAGAACTTTTCCAAACGTCCTTATGTTTCAAGCGCTTCATGTTTCATTTAGGTTAGATTCTTAATATTCAGCATGCTTTTATAACGGATGTCCCTTAGGTTTCACACGGATCACTAATGGCAGATT
>JALAZF010001304.1:22500-28138 GCA_022829125.1 Lathyrus tuberosus
AGGGTCTCCTATCCCTATTAAACCAGCATAAGCACAAAAATTGCCCTAGGCCCAAAATCATCTTAAAAGAGTATCTCACAAGAAAAACATTAAGAACAAGGTGAAATTGAATAAAATTATAGGTCAAAATACTCGTGCAATATCAAATCAAACAAATGTCCCAACAATATAAAAATAGGTTCATCAAACACAACCTATCCTAGAGAAATTTAGTTACTCATATGTCAAATTACAATATCAAAATTAATCAAGAATGCTTGCATAAGAAATCCCTTGAAGGACAGGCCTCCAATGGCTTCTAATGCTCTCAAAAATCACGTATGGTGCTTTAAAACTCGTACTTGTTGTGTAGAATTTCGTAACCCTTGAAAAAGTGCAAAAAGTCCCCTTAAAAAGCCTTAAGAATGGATTAGAATGCGTCAGAAAAGCTTAGAAAAAGGGCCCATCGTGCGCGAGATGAATTTCATCGCGCGTGATGGAGCTGTGTCTTACCTATCATGCGCGCGATTGTTGGAGCGGTAAAACAGTAAGCAAAAATATTATTTTCAAAAGTGTTCCCCCCCCCCCCCCCCCCCCCCCCCCCCCCGAGATTTATATCATCTCCACAGGGATCGGGGCGAGGGAAAGAATGGTGTTCGACAATCTCTACGTCTCTAAGCTTGGGTTAAAATGGTTTTAAAGAGTAAGATGCAAAAGAAAAACATATGAATAAGAAAAAAATTACATTCTTAAGACATGAGAAAACTCGCCAGGAGTTGTATTTCGTTCTATCCATCATGTACTAAAAATTCCATGGATCAAATGCAGCAACCTAAATCACTCGTCAAAATCCCCATGTATCGCTCACAACAAGAGGTTATGTCTAACGCAAACGTTGAAAGATCAACCGCATTCTCTCGAAGGTGATGTCTCACGCAACTACACAACATGGAGCATTAAGATCCGACACACATGTGAATATTAGACCGCTTCCCACACAAAATAGACATTCATCTTAGGTCGAGTTTGTAAAGTATATGTCTATAGCAAATCAAACCCATTAAGATAGAGATTAAATCAAAGATAACATCGATTAAGAATTGTAAAAGAGATTTTATACAAAGATCCATAAATATACATACAATCAAGATAAACTTACATACAAAACCCCCAACAACATAATCTCACGGTTTATCAACTCCGATTAAAGTGGATTCGACTCCGGATCGTCAAGATGAACACTCAAAGAATGTGTTTGATGAAGTTGGAGTTAAAAGTTCCCAACAACATAATCTAAAAAATGCTGAAAAGTTACTTAAATGGGGGCTGGAATGACGCGAACCGCGCTAAGCACGCTATGATGGCGCTTAGCGTCATCAATAAAATCACAATTCTTATTTTCTTCATAACTTTCGAACCGTAACTCCGATTAACGCATGGTCGGAAGCGTTGGAAAGCTCATTCAATGCTTTATACAAAAATGAAAAAAATATCTTTACTTGAATACCTACAAAAATAAGATAAACTAAAATTAGAAAGAATGAAATTTATTACAACCACGCTAAACGCGATCTCAATTAAAATACCCTTAAACTGCCTTAAAGCGCGCTAAGCGCGGCCCTGCTCACGTTAAGCGCAATCAAGAAAACAAAAATACTCCAACTACTGCCATCCAGTTTGCAGCATGCTAAAAATTGAGCTAAGCGCGAATGACAGTATTTTGTTGGTCAATAATGCATTTGAAACATCCCTTTTGGCTCAAACAGGTTCATACTTCAACCCTGCATTATTACCTATAAAAATATATGAAAACTGTCAAACTCAGCAATATGTACACAAAAACGCATATTACACACTATAATGTAAAATATACAAAATATACACAAAAATGGAGGATTATTAATGGAAAACCAACGAATCTTGCCAATAAGTGCCAATTATTCACACTCAAAATCAGTAAAATTTAGCACTTATCAACTCTCCCCAACTTAAACTTGTTTGTCTCCAAACAAGAAACAAACAACTCAAAGAAACAAAAGTAACAACCAAGCAATCACGACTCAACAAGTTTTGAAAAATCAAAAACAAATGTATGGTTCAACACAAAAACGTACATGAAAAGCAAAACATACAACTAAACTACAACGGTAGCATGAGAACGAAGCAACTCCTAAATACAAAACACATGTCAAAAATTCTAAGATAATACAATGTTCAAAAATGAATCACACCTAGCACACACTTTATCGGTAGATGAATAACAAAAACATGAAGGGCTTAACTCTCACCCAACAATCTAGCTAACAAAAAGTTAAATTATGCATTCATCAAGAAAAAACTCATATTGAACAGTATAAAAGCAAAAATCACAAGGGCTTTAAGGGTTGTAATGTGGCTTGGGTAACAAACAATTGTTTTTCTCAAGGTAAAAGAAACAAAAACTTGCCTAATCAAATGAGAGTGATCATTTCTCACAATCTCAAGCACTCACAAATTCCAATCACCTTTTTCTCTTTTCCAAATTGTTACACCATTCTACACAACTTATTATCACAACATTAATGTATTTTTTTCTTTTTTCAATTCTTTTTCCTTTTTTTTATCTTTCCTTTTTCTTTTTCACTTTTTTCTTTTCTTTCTTTTTCAAACTTTTTCTTTTTCTCAACCTCTTAACAACCAACCTCTTCTCCCCAACTTGAATACAACCACACATAGTGACATAAATGTTCCCAAACTTGTTAGGCAAGTGTAAAAAAACTCAAATAACAAGTCATGGCTATAGTTCAAGAAAAAGTATTAGAATCCATACAAAAAATGAACTTAATACCAACATGGATTCTAACAAAGGCTCAAAAGGGGTAAGCAAATTCTCACTCACAAGGTAGATTGACTATTTGGTCAAGTTGTTATGCTCAAAATCAAACAAAATGCCTTGATCATTTTAGGGTTATCATACAAATAAACACAAATACAAGATTAAACATAATAAAACCGAGTTAATGTTGGTCTCCTGCATATAGTAAACAATGGAAAGCTCCTCACAAAAAGAAGGTTTTGCTCTAAAGTGATTCAAAATTGAACAAGTATGGAAAAAGAAAGAAAGACATAAAAATTATACAAATGAAAACTCTCATAATCATGCTATGTTCTAGAAAGCGATAAACAAGTACCTTGTAAAGTACCAACTTCAAACAATATCAATATCATACATTCGCAGGTTGAAACGATCAAACTTGGAAAATCACAAAATGCATCCTGAAGCTAATAAAAAACGAACTTGAGAGCAAACATAAAATTTTATTCTAACAACCTAACAAAATTAAATTAAAACTAACTAAACACAAACACCAAAATTGATGAAAGTGGATGGAAAATGAGAGATTTTTCTTTGCAAAACAAGGCGCGCTATCCGTCCCCTGCGTGCGCTAAGTGTAGCGAGCGATTTTAGACGCGGTTCTTAAGCGCTGGTCGCTCTCTGCGGTTGAGCTTACTACAGGTCGATTCATTTTTTATCCTATTAAAGCTGATGAAGGAAGGGAAATAGATGTCTCCAATTAACCCTGCTTTGCATACTGAGTTTAAACAGCAGTCTGTTAGGTTACGAATGCTATCAATGTGGGGGGGCCTTTGTACTGGTTATTTGTATTTTCGCCAATACTGGTTTCTTTCTAGGACTTTATAGTGGGGAACAAGGATTAGGATGTTAGGACTAATGTTTTTTGAATTACTGCTTTTGATTGATGGAGATATGGGATTTGGTTTTTTTGTTTAGTGTGCTCGCTAAGATCTTTTCTTTCGATCTTATGCCTACGTATTCCCGTTTACTGAAACAGGGAAATCAGAGCGTTCGTAGTTCCTCCTATTCTATGGAGGAAATGGTTGTTTTGGTGTCTTGTTCAAAGCCCAAGACGTGAAGCAAAAGGTAGTTTGTATCTTGTTCAAAGCCCAAGATGTGAAGCTGAAGGGTCTATTTATGTCTTGTTCAAAGCCCAAGACGTGAAGCTAAAAGGGTTTGACTTTAGAGAGAATTTGTCATCTCTAAAGAGGGGTTTGTATGTTACGACTGTTTATAAAGGAGAATTACTTTAACCGGGATGTGTGAATCCGGCAATGCCATAATTTCCTTTAAAGGGGATTTTAACCTGAAGGAGAAGACTTTAACTCAGTGTAGAGCAATGCTGTCTTTCCTTAGGAATTTCTCATACTAAAAGAGGGACAGTGGCATGGATGTAGATGATCCAGAGGCTTGCCGCTTACAGCAATTAGATGAAGGGGAAGGAGTTGTTGATGTTTGTGTACTGTGAACGAGGCACGGTTTTGATGTTAAAAGGTTGATTGAATCAACCGGTGGTTTTCTTATACAAAGCCTAAGAGGAGGCTATTATGTGTCTCGTACAAAGCCCGAGAGAGAGGCTAAAAGGTTTTGACTCAATGAGGGAATCTTTTGGTATCTCGTATAAAGCCCGAGATGGAGGCTATGGTTTTGTTTGGCTCAATAAGAACCCTTTTGTATCTCGTACAAAGCCCGAGATGGAGGCTAAAGGGGTGATTGGCTCAACGAGGGAGTCTCTTATGTGTCTCGTACAAAGCCCGAGAGAGAGGCTAACTTCACTGGAGAAGGACCTTTATACAAAGCCTAAGAGAAGGCTATGGTGACTGTTCAGTTAAGTGACAGGTCCAGTATACTGATTTTGAAAGAGAAAATCAGTTCTTATATGAGCAATATTGTACTCAGGGATTTGATTCAGGGATCCGGGTTATTCCTGTTCTTTAAGGAAGCGGGAAATCCGAAGGGTATTGAGACTGTCCGAGTCTGCAGGTTTTAACGAAGGGGTCACTTGAGAATGTCTTTGAGACTCATCTCTGGAAGAAACTCAAGAGATGTAATTCACGGAGAAGAGATCATCTCTGGGGAATAGAGTTTCTTGACAAGTGCTTTTAAGAAGCCTGTGGGTCCCCAAACCCCGAGAAATTCAAGGCAATGCTATTCACCGAGAATAGATCAAAGTCAGGAAAGTCTGAGAATTTGGAAGAAACTCAAGAGATGCAATTCACGGAGAAGAGATCATCTCTGGGGAATAGAGTTTCTTTGACGACTTCTATGAGTGACAGTCTATGAAAGGGTTCACAGAGGATGCTGCCTTTCATATCTCCATATTGTTTAACCCCAAGAGGAGGGAAGATTGTGTCTAGTAATCCTATGGGGATCTAGTTTAGACTATTTCTAAGAGTGATCAACGGGCTTAATGCTAGACGTAGTTGCCGGGGAAACTCTAAATATCTATACTATTATTACACAGTTGATATGAGTTTATGAAAGAAGACTTACAGTGAAATAGCCCCACAATACAGTTATATGTATATGAAAGCGGTAAATGAAAGCGATAACCACTTACTCGGTTGTAGAGCTTCCATGTTGTTTGGTTAGTTGTTCAACAAAGAAAGATTGAAAACAACAGTATATTTCAAAGTCAAAGGAGAAAGTGCTTTGAAAAAGAAAGATTTGGGGCTTACAGCTCAAGGAGAGGCCCAGGGTTTTATCAGTGAGCGCACTGTTTGAATTTGTACAGAGGGACTTATACAAGTGACTGAGGCCCAAAAGAGGTTTTATGTACAAAGGGATGGGTCTTACACTCTCTCAAGAGGCCCAAAAGGTTTT
>JALAZF010001305.1:0-27734 GCA_022829125.1 Lathyrus tuberosus
TAAAGTTCCAAGTTAAAAAAACTGACCAATTTCACTATAAAAATCTTAATAAAAGTTCCAAGTTAGAAAACTCAAAAATTGCACTATAAAATAGATAACAAAAGTTCAAAGTTAAAAAATTCATCAATATCATTATAAGATCCATAACAAGTGTTCCAAGTCAAATAACTCACCAATTTCACTAAAAAACCATAACAAAAGTTCTAAGTTAAAAAACTCACCATTTTCACTACAAAGACAATAACAGATGTTCCAAGCTAACAAAACTCATCAATTTCACTATAAAAACACACAACAAAAGTTCCTAGTTAAAAAACTCACCAATTTCACAATAAAGACCATATAACAAAAGTTCAAAGTTAAAACAATTTGACCAATTTCACTATCATAACAATAACAAAAGTTCCTAGATAAAATAACTCACCAATATCACTATAAAGACCATGACAAGAGTTCCGAATTAAAAAACTCACCAATTTCACGATAAAAATCATTACAAAAGTTCCCAGTTAGAAGACTCGCCAATTTCACCATAATGACCATAACAATAGTTTCAAGTTAAAAATATCACCAATTTCACTATAAAGACCTTAATTAAAGTTCAAAGTTTAAAAACTCAACAATGTCACTATAAAAACCGTAACAAAAGTTCCTTTTTGGAAAACTTACCAACTTCACTATAAAAACCTTAAAAAAAGGTCCAAGTTAAATATCTCAGAAATTTCAATATAAAGACCTTAATAAAAGTTCCATGTTTAAAAACTCACCAATTTCACTACAAAGATCATAGCAGAAGTTCCATGCCAAAAAAATCATCAATTTCACTCTGAAACCCACAAAAAAACTCTCCAATTTCACTATAAAGAGAATATAAAAAAAGTTCCATGTTAAAAAATTCATCAATTTCACTATAAAAACAATAACAAAAGTTCTAGGTTAAATAACTCACCAATATCACTATAAAAACCATAACAAAAGTTCCAAGTTAAATAACTCACCAATTTTACAATTAAAAACATAACAATAGTTGCAAGTTAAAAAACTCACAATTTCACTATAAAAAACATAACAAAAGTTCCAAGTCATAAAACTCACCAATTTCACAATAAAAACTTTAACAAAGGTTCCCAGTTAGAAAACTCACTAATTTTACTATAAAAACCATAAAAAAGTTCCAAGTTTAAAAAATCACCAATTTCACTATAAAGACCATAATAAATGTTCAAAGTTAAAAAAACTCACCAATATCACTACAAAGACCATAACAAAAGTTTCAAGTTAAAAAACGCGACAATCGCACTATAAAAAAGATAACAAATATTCCATGTAAAAAATAACCAATTTCAGTACAAAAACCCTAACAAAGGTTCCAAGTCATAAGACTAACCAATTTCACTATAAAAACCATAATTACAGTTCAAAATTAAAAAAAAACCTCACTAATATCACTATAAAACCCATAACAAAAGTTTCATGTCAAAAATCTCAACAATTTCACTATAAAAACCATAACAAAAGTTCCAAGTCCTAATACTCACCAATTTCACTATAAACACCTTAACAAAAGTTCCAAGTTAAGAAAACTCCCCATTATCACTACAAAAACCATAACAATAGTTTCAAGTCGAAAAAACTCACCAATTACATTATAAAGACCGTAACAAAAGTTCCAAATTAAAAAACCCACCAATTTCACGACAAAAACCATAAAAAAGTTACCAGTTAGGAAACTCGCCAATTTCACTATAAAGACTATAACAAAAGTTTCAAGTTAAAAATCTCACCAATTTTAATATAAAGACCTTAATAAAAGTTACAAGTTTAAGAAACTCAACAATTTCACTATAAAAAACTTAACAAAAGTTCCAAGTCAAATAACTCACCAATTTCACAATAAAAACCATAACTAAAGTTCCAAGTTAAAAAAACTGACCAATTTCACTATAAAAATCTTAATAAAAGTTCCAAGTTAGAAAACTCAAAAATTGCACTATAAAATAGATAACAAAAGTTCAAAGTTAAAAAATTCATCAATATCATTATAAGATCCATAACAAGTGTTCCAAGTCAAATAACTCACCAATTTCACTAAAAAAACCATAACAAAAGTTCTAAGTTAAAAAACTCACCATTTTCACTACAAAGACAATAACAGATGTTCCAAGCTAACAAAACTCATCAATTTCACTATAAAAACACACAACAAAAGTTCCTAGTTAAAAAACTCACCAATTTCACAATAAAGACCATATAACAAAAGTTCAAAGTTAAAACAATTTGACCAATTTCACTATCATAACAATAACAAAAGTTCCTAGATAAAATAACTCACCAATATCACTATAAAGACCATGACAAGAGTTCCGAATTAAAAAACTCACCAATTTCACGATAAAAATCATTACAAAAGTTCCCAGTTAGAAGACTCGCCAATTTCACCATAATGACCATAACAATAGTTTCAAGTTAAAAATATCACCAATTTCACTATAAAGACCTTAATTAAAGTTCAAAGTTTAAAAACTCAACAATGTCACTATAAAAAACCGTAACAAAAGTTCCTTTTTGGAAAACTTACCAACTTCACTATAAAAACCTTAAAAAAAGGTCCAAGTTAAATATCTCAGAAATTTCAATATAAAGACCTTAATAAAAGTTCCATGTTTAAAAACTCACCAATTTCACTACAAAGATCATAGCAGAAGTTCCATGCCAAAAAAATCATCAATTTCACTCTGAAACCCACAAAAAAACTCTCCAATTTCACTATAAAGAGAATATAAAAAAAGTTCCATGTTAAAAAATTCATCAATTTCACTATAAAAACAATAACAAAAGTTCTAGGTTAAATAACTCACCAATATCACTATAAAAACCATAACAAAAGTTCCAAGTTAAATAACTCACCAATTTTACAATTAAAAACATAACAATAGTTGCAAGTTAAAAAACTCACAATTTCACTATAAAAAACATAACAAAAGTTCCAAGTCATAAAACTCACCAATTTCACAATAAAAACTTTAACAAAGGTTCCCAGTTAGAAAACTCACTAATTTTACTATAAAAACCATAAAAAAGTTCCAAGTTTAAAAAATCACCAATTTCACTATAAAGACCATAATAAATGTTCAAAGTTAAAAAAACTCACCAATATCACTACAAAGACCATAACAAAAGTTTCAAGTTAAAAAACGCGACAATCGCACTATAAAAAAGATAACAAATATTCCATGTAAAAAATAACCAATTTCAGTACAAAAACCCTAACAAAGGTTCCAAGTCATAAGACTAACCAATTTCACTATAAAAACCATAATTACAGTTCAAAATTAAAAAAAAACCTCACTAATATCACTATAAAACCCATAACAAAAGTTTCATGTCAAAAATCTCAACAATTTCACTATAAAAACCATAACAAAAGTTCCAAGTCCTAATACTCACCAATTTCACTATAAACACCTTAACAAAAGTTCCAAGTTAAGAAAACTCCCCATTATCACTACAAAAACCATAACAATAGTTTCAAGTCGAAAAAACTCACCAATTACATTATAAAGACCGTAACAAAAGTTCCAAATTAAAAAACCCACCAATTTCACGACAAAAACCATAAAAAAGTTACCAGTTAGGAAACTCGCCAATTTCACTATAAAGACTATAACAAAAGTTTCAAGTTAAAAATCTCACCAATTTTAATATAAAGACCTTAATAAAAGTTACAAGTTTAAGAAACTCAACAATTTCACTATAAAAAACTTAACAAAAGTTCCAAGTCAAATAACTCACCAATTTCACAATAAAAACCATAACTAAAGTTCCAAGTTAAAAAAACTGACCAATTTCACTATAAAAATCTTAATAAAAGTTCCAAGTTAGAAAACTCAAAAATTGCACTATAAAATAGATAACAAAAGTTCAAAGTTAAAAAATTCATCAATATCATTATAAGATCCATAACAAGTGTTCCAAGTCAAATAACTCACCAATTTCACTAAAAAAACCATAACAAAAGTTCTAAGTTAAAAAACTCACCATTTTCACTACAAAGACAATAACAGATGTTCCAAGCTAACAAAACTCATCAATTTCACTATAAAAACACACAACAAAAGTTCCTAGTTAAAAAACTCACCAATTTCACAATAAAGACCATATAACAAAAGTTCAAAGTTAAAACAATTTGACCAATTTCACTATCATAACAATAACAAAAGTTCCTAGATAAAATAACTCACCAATATCACTATAAAGACCATGACAAGAGTTCCGAATTAAAAAACTCACCAATTTCACGATAAAAATCATTACAAAAGTTCCCAGTTAGAAGACTCGCCAATTTCACCATAATGACCATAACAATAGTTTCAAGTTAAAAATATCACCAATTTCACTATAAAGACCTTAATTAAAGTTCAAAGTTTAAAAACTCAACAATGTCACTATAAAAACCGTAACAAAAGTTCCTTTTTGGAAAACTTACCAACTTCACTATAAAAACCTTAAAAAAAGGTCCAAGTTAAATATCTCAGAAATTTCAATATAAAGACCTTAATAAAAGTTCCATGTTTAAAAACTCACCAATTTCACTACAAAGATCATAGCAGAAGTTCCATGCCAAAAAAATCATCAATTTCACTCTGAAACCCACAAAAAAACTCTCCAATTTCACTATAAAGAGAATATAAAAAAAGTTCCATGTTAAAAAATTCATCAATTTCACTATAAAAACAATAACAAAAGTTCTAGGTTAAATAACTCACCAATATCACTATAAAAACCATAACAAAAGTTCCAAGTTAAATAACTCACCAATTTTACAATTAAAAACATAACAATAGTTGCAAGTTAAAAAACTCACAATTTCACTATAAAAAACATAACAAAAGTTCCAAGTCATAAAACTCACCAATTTCACAATAAAAACTTTAACAAAGGTTCCCAGTTAGAAAACTCACTAATTTTACTATAAAAACCATAAAAAAGTTCCAAGTTTAAAAAATCACCAATTTCACTATAAAGACCATAATAAATGTTCAAAGTTAAAAAAACTCACCAATATCACTACAAAGACCATAACAAAAGTTTCAAGTTAAAAAACGCGACAATCGCACTATAAAAAAGATAACAAATATTCCATGTAAAAAATAACCAATTTCAGTACAGAAAACCCTAACAAAGGTTCCAAGTCATAAGACTAACCAATTTCACTATAAAAACCATAATTACAGTTCAAAATTAAAAAAAAAACCTCACTAATATCACTATAAAACCCATAACAAAAGTTTCATGTCAAAAATCTCAACAATTTCACTATAAAAACCATAACAAAAGTTCCAAGTCCTAATACTCACCAATTTCACTATAAACACCTTAACAAAAGTTCCAAGTTAAGAAAACTCCCCATTATCACTACAAAAACCATAACAATAGTTTCAAGTCGAAAAAACTCACCAATTACATTATAAAGACCGTAACAAAAGTTCCAAATTAAAAAACCCACCAATTTCACGACAAAAACCATAAAAAAGTTACCAGTTAGGAAACTCGCCAATTTCACTATAAAGACTATAACAAAAGTTTCAAGTTAAAAATCTCACCAATTTTAATATAAAGACCTTAATAAAAGTTACAAGTTTAAGAAACTCAACAATTTCACTATAAAAAACTTAACAAAAGTTCCAAGTCAAATAACTCACCAATTTCACAATAAAAACCATAACTAAAGTTCCAAGTTAAAAAAACTGACCAATTTCACTATAAAAATCTTAATAAAAGTTCCAAGTTAGAAAACTCAAAAATTGCACTATAAAATAGATAACAAAAGTTCAAAGTTAAAAAATTCATCAATATCATTATAAGATCCATAACAAGTGTTCCAAGTCAAATAACTCACCAATTTCACTAAAAAAACCATAACAAAAGTTCTAAGTTAAAAAACTCACCATTTTCACTACAAAGACAATAACAGATGTTCCAAGCTAACAAAACTCATCAATTTCACTATAAAAACACACAACAAAAGTTCCTAGTTAAAAAACTCACCAATTTCACAATAAAGACCATATAACAAAAGTTCAAAGTTAAAACAATTTGACCAATTTCACTATCATAACAATAACAAAAGTTCCTAGATAAAATAACTCACCAATATCACTATAAAGACCATGACAAGAGTTCCGAATTAAAAAACTCACCAATTTCACGATAAAAATCATTACAAAAGTTCCCAGTTAGAAGACTCGCCAATTTCACCATAATGACCATAACAATAGTTTCAAGTTAAAAATATCACCAATTTCACTATAAAGACCTTAATTAAAGTTCAAAGTTTAAAAACTCAACAATGTCACTATAAAAACCGTAACAAAAGTTCCTTTTTGGAAAACTTACCAACTTCACTATAAAAACCTTAAAAAAGGTCCAAGTTAAATATCTCAGAAATTTCAATATAAAGACCTTAATAAAAGTTCCATGTTTAAAAACTCACCAATTTCACTACAAAGATCATAGCAGAAGTTCCATGCCAAAAAAATCATCAATTTCACTCTGAAACCCACAAAAAAACTCTCCAATTTCACTATAAAGAGAATATAAAAAAAGTTCCATGTTAAAAAATTCATCAATTTCACTATAAAAACAATAACAAAAGTTCTAGGTTAAATAACTCACCAATATCACTATAAAAACCATAACAAAAGTTCCAAGTTAAATAACTCACCAATTTTACAATTAAAAACATAACAATAGTTGCAAGTTAAAAAACTCACAATTTCACTATAAAAAACATAACAAAAGTTCCAAGTCATAAAACTCACCAATTTCACAATAAAAACTTTAACAAAGGTTCCCAGTTAGAAAACTCACTAATTTTACTATAAAAACCATAAAAAAGTTCCAAGTTTAAAAAATCACCAATTTCACTATAAAGACCATAATAAATGTTCAAAGTTAAAAAAACTCACCAATATCACTACAAAGACCATAACAAAAGTTTTCAAGTTAAAAAACGCGACAATCGCACTATAAAAAAGATAACAAATATTCCATGTAAAAAATAACCAATTTCAGTACAAAAACCCTAACAAAGGTTCCAAGTCATAAGACTAACCAATTTCACTATAAAAACCATAATTACAGTTCAAAATTAAAAAAAAACCTCACTAATATCACTATAAAACCCATAACAAAAGTTTCATGTCAAAAATCTCAACAATTTCACTATAAAAACCATAACAAAAGTTCCAAGTCCTAATACTCACCAATTTCACTATAAACACCTTAACAAAAGTTCCAAGTTAAGAAAACTCCCCATTATCACTACAAAAACCATAACAATAGTTTCAAGTCGAAAAAACTCACCAATTACATTATAAAGACCGTAACAAAAGTTCCAAATTAAAAAACCCACCAATTTCACGACAAAAACCATAAAAAAGTTACCAGTTAGGAAACTCGCCAATTTCACTATAAAGACTATAACAAAAGTTTCAAGTTAAAAATCTCACCAATTTTAATATAAAGACCTTAATAAAAGTTACAAGTTTAAGAAACTCAACAATTTCACTATAAAAAACTTAACAAAAGTTCCAAGTCAAATAACTCACCAATTTCACAATAAAAACCATAACTAAAGTTCCAAGTTAAAAAAACTGACCAATTTCACTATAAAAATTCTTAATAAAAGTTCCAAGTTAGAAAACTCAAAAATTGCACTATAAAATAGATAACAAAAGTTCAAAGTTAAAAAATTCATCAATATCATTATAAGATCCATAACAAGTGTTCCAAGTCAAATAACTCACCAATTTCACTAAAAAAACCATAACAAAAGTTCTAAGTTAAAAAACTCACCATTTTCACTACAAAGACAATAACAGATGTTCCAAGCTAACAAAACTCATCAATTTCACTATAAAAACACACAACAAAAGTTCCTAGTTAAAAAACTCACCAATTTCACAATAAAGACCATATAACAAAAGTTCAAAGTTAAAACAATTTGACCAATTTCACTATCATAACAATAACAAAAGTTCCTAGATAAAATAACTCACCAATATCACTATAAAGACCATGACAAGAGTTCCGAATTAAAAAACTCACCAATTTCACGATAAAAATCATTACAAAAGTTCCCAGTTAGAAGACTCGCCAATTTCACCATAATGACCATAACAATAGTTTCAAGTTAAAAATATCACCAATTTCACTATAAAGACCTTAATTAAAGTTCAAAGTTTAAAAACTCAACAATGTCACTATAAAAACCGTAACAAAAGTTCCTTTTTGGAAAACTTACCAACTTCACTATAAAAACCTTAAAAAAAGGTCCAAGTTAAATATCTCAGAAATTTCAATATAAAGACCTTAATAAAAGTTCCATGTTTAAAAACTCACCAATTTCACTACAAAGATCATAGCAGAAGTTCCATGCCAAAAAAATCATCAATTTCACTCTGAAACCCACAAAAAAACTCTCCAATTTCACTATAAAGAGAATATAAAAAAAGTTCCATGTTAAAAAATTCATCAATTTCACTATAAAAACAATAACAAAAGTTCTAGGTTAAATAACTCACCAATATCACTATAAAAACCATAACAAAAGTTCCAAGTTAAATAACTCACCAATTTTACAATTAAAAACATAACAATAGTTGCAAGTTAAAAAACTCACAATTTCACTATAAAAAACATAACAAAAGTTCCAAGTCATAAAACTCACCAATTTCACAATAAAAACTTTAACAAAGGTTCCCAGTTAGAAAACTCACTAATTTTACTATAAAAACCATAAAAAAGTTCCAAGTTTAAAAAATCACCAATTTCACTATAAAGACCATAATAAATGTTCAAAGTTAAAAAAACTCACCAATATCACTACAAAGACCATAACAAAAGTTTCAAGTTAAAAAACGCGACAATCGCACTATAAAAAAGATAACAAATATTCCATGTAAAAAATAACCAATTTCAGTACAAAAACCCTAACAAAGGTTCCAAGTCATAAGACTAACCAATTTCACTATAAAAACCATAATTACAGTTCAAAATTAAAAAAAACCTCACTAATATCACTATAAAACCCATAACAAAAGTTTCATGTCAAAAATCTCAACAATTTCACTATAAAAACCATAACAAAAGTTCCAAGTCCTAATACTCACCAATTTCACTATAAACACCTTAACAAAAGTTCCAAGTTAAGAAAACTCCCCATTATCACTACAAAAACCATAACAATAGTTTCAAGTCGAAAAAACTCACCAATTACATTATAAAGACCGTAACAAAAGTTCCAAATTAAAAAACCCACCAATTTCACGACAAAAACCATAAAAAAGTTACCAGTTAGGAAACTCGCCAATTTCACTATAAAGACTATAACAAAAGTTTCAAGTTAAAAATCTCACCAATTTTAATATAAAGACCTTAATAAAAGTTACAAGTTTAAGAAACTCAACAATTTCACTATAAAAAACTTAACAAAAGTTCCAAGTCAAATAACTCACCAATTTCACAATAAAAACCATAACTAAAGTTCCAAGTTAAAAAAACTGACCAATTTCACTATAAAAATCTTAATAAAAGTTCCAAGTTAGAAAACTCAAAAATTGCACTATAAAATAGATAACAAAAGTTCAAAGTTAAAAAATTCATCAATATCATTATAAGATCCATAACAAGTGTTCCAAGTCAAATAACTCACCAATTTCACTAAAAAAACCATAACAAAAGTTCTAAGTTAAAAAACTCACCATTTTCACTACAAAGACAATAACAGATGTTCCAAGCTAACAAAACTCATCAATTTCACTATAAAAACACACAACAAAAGTTCCTAGTTAAAAAACTCACCAATTTCACAATAAAGACCATATAACAAAAGTTCAAAGTTAAAACAATTTGACCAATTTCACTATCATAACAATAACAAAAGTTCCTAGATAAAATAACTCACCAATATCACTATAAAGACCATGACAAGAGTTCCGAATTAAAAAACTCACCAATTTCACGATAAAAATCATTACAAAAGTTCCCAGTTAGAAGACTCGCCAATTTCACCATAATGACCATAACAATAGTTTCAAGTTAAAAATATCACCAATTTCACTATAAAGACCTTAATTAAAGTTCAAAGTTTAAAAACTCAACAATGTCACTATAAAAACCGTAACAAAAGTTCCTTTTTGGAAAACTTACCAACTTCACTATAAAAACCTTAAAAAAAGGTCCAAGTTAAATATCTCAGAAATTTCAATATAAAGACCTTAATAAAAGTTCCATGTTTAAAAACTCACCAATTTCACTACAAAGATCATAGCAGAAGTTCCATGCCAAAAAAATCATCAATTTCACTCTGAAACCCACAAAAAAACTCTCCAATTTCACTATAAAGAGAATATAAAAAAAGTTCCATGTTAAAAAATTCATCAATTTCACTATAAAAACAATAACAAAAGTTCTAGGTTAAATAACTCACCAATATCACTATAAAAACCATAACAAAAGTTCCAAGTTAAATAACTCACCAATTTTACAATTAAAAACATAACAATAGTTGCAAGTTAAAAAACTCACAATTTCACTATAAAAAACATAACAAAAGTTCCAAGTCATAAAACTCACCAATTTCACAATAAAAACTTTAACAAAGGTTCCCAGTTAGAAAACTCACTAATTTTACTATAAAAACCATAAAAAAGTTCCAAGTTTAAAAATCACCAATTTCACTATAAAGACCATAATAAATGTTCAAAGTTAAAAAAACTCACCAATATCACTACAAAGACCATAACAAAAGTTTCAAGTTAAAAAACGCGACAATCGCACTATAAAAAAGATAACAAATATTCCATGTAAAAAATAACCAATTTCAGTACAAAAACCCTAACAAAGGTTCCAAGTCATAAGACTAACCAATTTCACTATAAAAACCATAATTACAGTTCAAAATTAAAAAAAACCTCACTAATATCACTATAAAACCCATAACAAAAGTTTCATGTCAAAAATCTCAACAATTTCACTATAAAAACCATAACAAAAGTTCCAAGTCCTAATACTCACCAATTTCACTATAAACACCTTAACAAAAGTTCCAAGTTAAGAAAACTCCCCATTATCACTACAAAAACCATAACAATAGTTTCAAGTCGAAAAAACTCACCAATTACATTATAAAGACCGTAACAAAAGTTCCAAATTAAAAAACCCACCAATTTCACGACAAAAACCATAAAAAAGTTACCAGTTAGGAAACTCGCCAATTTCACTATAAAGACTATAACAAAAGTTTCAAGTTAAAAATCTCACCAATTTTAATATAAAGACCTTAATAAAAGTTACAAGTTTAAGAAACTCAACAATTTCACTATAAAAAACTTAACAAAAGTTCCAAGTCAAATAACTCACCAATTTCACAATAAAAACCATAACTAAAGTTCCAAGTTAAAAAAACTGACCAATTTCACTATAAAAATCTTAATAAAAGTTCCAAGTTAGAAAACTCAAAAATTGCACTATAAAATAGATAACAAAAGTTCAAAGTTAAAAAATTCATCAATATCATTATAAGATCCATAACAAGTGTTCCAAGTCAAATAACTCACCAATTTCACTAAAAAAACCATAACAAAAGTTCTAAGTTAAAAAACTCACCATTTTCACTACAAAGACAATAACAGATGTTCCAAGCTAACAAAACTCATCAATTTCACTATAAAAACACACAACAAAAGTTCCTAGTTAAAAAACTCACCAATTTCACAATAAAGACCATATAACAAAAGTTCAAAGTTAAAACAATTTGACCAATTTCACTATCATAACAATAACAAAAGTTCCTAGATAAAATAACTCACCAATATCACTATAAAGACCATGACAAGAGTTCCGAATTAAAAAACTCACCAATTTCACGATAAAAATCATTACAAAAGTTCCCAGTTAGAAGACTCGCCAATTTCACCATAATGACCATAACAATAGTTTCAAGTTAAAAATATCACCAATTTCACTATAAAGACCTTAATTAAAGTTCAAAGTTTAAAAACTCAACAATGTCACTATAAAAACCGTAACAAAAGTTCCTTTTTGGAAAACTTACCAACTTCACTATAAAAACCTTAAAAAAAGGTCCAAGTTAAATATCTCAGAAATTTCAATATAAAGACCTTAATAAAAGTTCCATGTTTAAAAACTCACCAATTTCACTACAAAGATCATAGCAGAAGTTCCATGCCAAAAAAATCATCAATTTCACTCTGAAACCCACAAAAAAACTCTCCAATTTCACTATAAAGAGAATATAAAAAAAGTTCCATGTTAAAAAATTCATCAATTTCACTATAAAAACAATAACAAAAGTTCTAGGTTAAATAACTCACCAATATCACTATAAAAACCATAACAAAAGTTCCAAGTTAAATAACTCACCAATTTTACAATTAAAAACATAACAATAGTTGCAAGTTAAAAAACTCACAATTTCACTATAAAAAACATAACAAAAGTTCCAAGTCATAAAACTCACCAATTTCACAATAAAAACTTTAACAAAGGTTCCCAGTTAGAAAACTCACTAATTTTACTATAAAAACCATAAAAAAGTTCCAAGTTTAAAAATCACCAATTTCACTATAAAGACCATAATAAATGTTCAAAGTTAAAAAAACTCACCAATATCACTACAAAGACCATAACAAAAGTTTCAAGTTAAAAAACGCGACAATCGCACTATAAAAAAGATAACAAATATTCCATGTAAAAAATAACCAATTTCAGTACAAAAACCCTAACAAAGGTTCCAAGTCATAAGACTAACCAATTTCACTATAAAAACCATAATTACAGTTCAAAATTAAAAAAAACCTCACTAATATCACTATAAAACCCATAACAAAAGTTTCATGTCAAAAATCTCAACAATTTCACTATAAAAACCATAACAAAAGTTCCAAGTCCTAATACTCACCAATTTCACTATAAACACCTTAACAAAAGTTCCAAGTTAAGAAAACTCCCCATTATCACTACAAAAACCATAACAATAGTTTCAAGTCGAAAAAACTCACCAATTACATTATAAAGACCGTAACAAAAGTTCCAAATTAAAAAACCCACCAATTTCACGACAAAAACCATAAAAAAGTTACCAGTTAGGAAACTCGCCAATTTCACTATAAAGACTATAACAAAAGTTTCAAGTTAAAAATCTCACCAATTTTAATATAAAGACCTTAATAAAAGTTACAAGTTTAAGAAACTCAACAATTTCACTATAAAAAACTTAACAAAAGTTCCAAGTCAAATAACTCACCAATTTCACAATAAAAACCATAACTAAAGTTCCAAGTTAAAAAAACTGACCAATTTCACTATAAAAATCTTAATAAAAGTTCCAAGTTAGAAAACTCAAAAATTGCACTATAAAATAGATAACAAAAGTTCAAAGTTAAAAAATTCATCAATATCATTATAAGATCCATAACAAGTGTTCCAAGTCAAATAACTCACCAATTTCACTAAAAAAACCATAACAAAAGTTCTAAGTTAAAAAACTCACCATTTTCACTACAAAGACAATAACAGATGTTCCAAGCTAACAAAACTCATCAATTTCACTATAAAAACACACAACAAAAGTTCCTAGTTAAAAAACTCACCAATTTCACAATAAAGACCATATAACAAAAGTTCAAAGTTAAAACAATTTGACCAATTTCACTATCATAACAATAACAAAAGTTCCTAGATAAAATAACTCACCAATATCACTATAAAGACCATGACAAGAGTTCCGAATTAAAAAACTCAACAATTTCACGATAAAAATCATTACAAAAGTTCCCAGTTAGAAGACTCGCCAATTTCACCATAATGACCATAACAATAGTTTCAAGTTAAAAATATCACCAATTTCACTATAAAGACCTTAATTAAAGTTCAAAGTTTAAAAACTCAACAATGTCACTATAAAAACCGTAACAAAAGTTCCTTTTTGGAAAACTTACCAACTTCACTATAAAAACCTTAAAAAAGGTCCAAGTTAAATATCTCAGAAATTTCAATATAAAGACCTTAATAAAAGTTCCATGTTTAAAAACTCACCAATTTCACTACAAAGATCATAGCAGAAGTTCCATGCCAAAAAAATCATCAATTTCACTCTGAAACCCACAAAAAAACTCTCCAATTTCACTATAAAGAGAATATAAAAAAAGTTCCATGTTAAAAAATTCATCAATTTCACTATAAAAACAATAACAAAAGTTCTAGGTTAAATAACTCACCAATATCACTATAAAAACCATAACAAAAGTTCCAAGTTAAATAACTCACCAATTTTACAATTAAAAACATAACAATAGTTGCAAGTTAAAAAACTCACAATTTCACTATAAAAAACATAACAAAAGTTCCAAGTCATAAAACTCACCAATTTCACAATAAAAACTTTAACAAAGGTTCCCAGTTAGAAAACTCACTAATTTTACTATAAAAACCATAAAAAAGTTCCAAGTTTAAAAAATCACCAATTTCACTATAAAGACCATAATAAATGTTCAAAGTTAAAAAAACTCACCAATATCACTACAAAGACCATAACAAAAGTTTCAAGTTAAAAAACGCGACAATCGCACTATAAAAAAGATAACAAATATTCCATGTAAAAAATAACCAATTTCAGTACAAAAACCCTAACAAAGGTTCCAAGTCATAAGACTAACCAATTTCACTATAAAAACCATAATTACAGTTCAAAATTAAAAAAAACCTCACTAATATCACTATAAAACCCATAACAAAAGTTTCATGTCAAAAATCTCAACAATTTCACTATAAAAACCATAACAAAAGTTCCAAGTCCTAATACTCACCAATTTCACTATAAACACCTTAACAAAAGTTCCAAGTTAAGAAAACTCCCCATTATCACTACAAAAACCATAACAATAGTTTCAAGTCGAAAAAACTCACCAATTACATTATAAAGACCGTAACAAAAGTTCCAAATTAAAAAACCCACCAATTTCACGACAAAAACCATAAAAAAGTTACCAGTTAGGAAACTCGCCAATTTCACTATAAAGACTATAACAAAAGTTTCAAGTTAAAAATCTCACCAATTTTAATATAAAGACCTTAATAAAAGTTACAAGTTTAAGAAACTCAACAATTTCACTATAAAAAACTTAACAAAAGTTCCAAGTCAAATAACTCACCAATTTCACAATAAAAACCATAACTAAAGTTCCAAGTTAAAAAAACTGACCAATTTCACTATAAAAATCTTAATAAAAGTTCCAAGTTAGAAAACTCAAAAATTGCACTATAAAATAGATAACAAAAGTTCAAAGTTAAAAAATTCATCAATATCATTATAAGATCCATAACAAGTGTTCCAAGTCAAATAACTCACCAATTTCACTAAAAAAACCATAACAAAAGTTCTAAGTTAAAAAACTCACCATTTTCACTACAAAGACAATAACAGATGTTCCAAGCTAACAAAACTCATCAATTTCACTATAAAAACACACAACAAAAGTTCCTAGTTAAAAAACTCACCAATTTCACAATAAAGACCATATAACAAAAGTTCAAAGTTAAAACAATTTGACCAATTTCACTATCATAACAATAACAAAAGTTCCTAGATAAAATAACTCACCAATATCACTATAAAGACCATGACAAGAGTTCCGAATTAAAAAACTCACCAATTTCACGATAAAAATCATTACAAAAGTTCCCAGTTAGAAGACTCGCCAATTTCACCATAATGACCATAACAATAGTTTCAAGTTAAAAATATCACCAATTTCACTATAAAGACCTTAATTAAAGTTCAAAGTTTAAAAACTCAACAATGTCACTATAAAAACCGTAACAAAAGTTCCTTTTTGGAAAACTTACCAACTTCACTATAAAAACCTTAAAAAAAGGTCCAAGTTAAATATCTCAGAAATTTCAATATAAAGACCTTAATAAAAGTTCCATGTTTAAAAACTCACCAATTTCACTACAAAGATCATAGCAGAAGTTCCATGCCAAAAAAATCATCAATTTCACTCTGAAACCCACAAAAAAACTCTCCAATTTCACTATAAAGAGAATATAAAAAAAGTTCCATGTTAAAAAATTCATCAATTTCACTATAAAAACAATAACAAAAGTTCTAGGTTAAATAACTCACCAATATCACTATAAAAACCATAACAAAAGTTCCAAGTTAAATAACTCACCAATTTTACAATTAAAAACATAACAATAGTTGCAAGTTAAAAAACTCACAATTTCACTATAAAAAACATAACAAAAGTTCCAAGTCATAAAACTCACCAATTTCACAATAAAAACTTTAACAAAGGTTCCCAGTTAGAAAACTCACTAATTTTACTATAAAAACCATAAAAAAGTTCCAAGTTTAAAAAATCACCAATTTCACTATAAAGACCATAATAAATGTTCCAAGTCATAAGACTAACCAATTTCACTATAAAAACCATAATTACAGTTCAAAATTAAAAAAAACCTCACTAATATCACTATAAAACCCATAACAAAAGTTTCATGTCAAAAATCTCAACAATTTCACTATAAAAACCATAACAAAAGTTCCAAGTCCTAATACTCACCAATTTCACTATAAACACCTTAACAAAAGTTCCAAGTTAAGAAAACTCCCCATTATCACTACAAAAACCATAACAATAGTTTCAAGTCGAAAAAACTCACCAATTACATTATAAAGACCGTAACAAAAGTTCCAAATTAAAAAACCCACCAATTTCACGACAAAAACCATAAAAAAGTTACCAGTTAGGAAACTCGCCAATTTCACTATAAAGACTATAACAAAAGTTTCAAGTTAAAAATCTCACCAATTTTAATATAAAGACCTTAATAAAAGTTACAAGTTTAAGAAACTCAACAATTTCACTATAAAAAACTTAACAAAAGTTCCAAGTCAAATAACTCACCAATTTCACAATAAAAACCATAACTAAAGTTCCAAGTTAAAAAAACTGACCAATTTCACTATAAAAATCTTAATAAAAGTTCCAAGTTAGAAAACTCAAAAATTGCACTATAAAATAGATAACAAAAGTTCAAAGTTAAAAAATTCATCAATATCATTATAAGATCCATAACAAGTGTTCCAAGTCAAATAACTCACCAATTTCACTAAAAAAACCATAACAAAAGTTCTAAGTTAAAAAACTCACCATTTTCACTACAAAGACAATAACAGATGTTCCAAGCTAACAAAACTCATCAATTTCACTATAAAAACACACAACAAAAGTTCCTAGTTAAAAAACTCACCAATTTCACAATAAAGACCATATAACAAAAGTTCAAAGTTAAAACAATTTGACCAATTTCACTATCATAACAATAACAAAAGTTCCTAGATAAAATAACTCACCAATATCACTATAAAGACCATGACAAGAGTTCCGAATTAAAAAACTCAACAATTTCACGATAAAAATCATTACAAAAGTTCCCAGTTAGAAGACTCGCCAATTTCACCATAATGACCATAACAATAGTTTCAAGTTAAAAATATCACCAATTTCACTATAAAGACCTTAATTAAAGTTCAAAGTTTAAAAACTCAACAATGTCACTATAAAAACCGTAACAAAAGTTCCTTTTTGGAAAACTTACCAACTTCACTATAAAAACCTTAAAAAAAGGTCCAAGTTAAATATCTCAGAAATTTCAATATAAAGACCTTAATAAAAGTTCCATGTTTAAAAACTCACCAATTTCACTACAAAGATCATAGCAGAAGTTCCATGCCAAAAAAATCATCAATTTCACTCTGAAACCCACAAAAAAACTCTCCAATTTCACTATAAAGAGAATATAAAAAAAGTTCCATGTTAAAAAATTCATCAATTTCACTATAAAAACAATAACAAAAGTTCTAGGTTAAATAACTCACCAATATCACTATAAAAACCATAACAAAAGTTCCAAGTTAAATAACTCACCAATTTTACAATTAAAAACATAACAATAGTTGCAAGTTAAAAAACTCACAATTTCACTATAAAAAACATAACAAAAGTTCCAAGTCATAAAACTCACCAATTTCACAATAAAAACTTTAACAAAGGTTCCCAGTTAGAAAACTCACTAATTTTACTATAAAAACCATAAAAAAGTTCCAAGTTTAAAAAATCACCAATTTCACTATAAAGACCATAATAAATGTTCAAAGTTAAAAAAACTCACCAATATCACTACAAAGACCATAACAAAAGTTTCAAGTTAAAAAACGCGACAATCGCACTATAAAAAAGATAACAAATATTCCATGTAAAAAATAACCAATTTCAGTACAAAAACCCTAACAAAGGTTCCAAGTCATAAGACTAACCAATTTCACTATAAAAACCATAATTACAGTTCAAAATTAAAAAAAACCTCACTAATATCACTATAAAACCCATAACAAAAGTTTCATGTCAAAAATCTCAACAATTTCACTATAAAAACCATAACAAAAGTTCCAAGTCCTAATACTCACCAATTTCACTATAAACACCTTAACAAAAGTTCCAAGTTAAGAAAACTCCCCATTATCACTACAAAAACCATAACAATAGTTTCAAGTCGAAAAAACTCACCAATTACATTATAAAGACCGTAACAAAAGTTCCAAATTAAAAAACCCACCAATTTCACGACAAAAACCATAAAAAAGTTACCAGTTAGGAAACTCGCCAATTTCACTATAAAGACTATAACAAAAGTTTCAAGTTAAAAATCTCACCAATTTTAATATAAAGACCTTAATAAAAGTTACAAGTTTAAGAAACTCAACAATTTCACTATAAAAAACTTAACAAAAGTTCCAAGTCAAATAACTCACCAATTTCACAATAAAAACCATAACTAAAGTTCCAAGTTAAAAAAACTGACCAATTTCACTATAAAAATCTTAATAAAAGTTCCAAGTTAGAAAACTCAAAAATTGCACTATAAAATAGATAACAAAAGTTCAAAGTTAAAAAATTCATCAATATCATTATAAGATCCATAACAAGTGTTCCAAGTCAAATAACTCACCAATTTCACTAAAAAAACCATAACAAAAGTTCTAAGTTAAAAAACTCACCATTTTCACTACAAAGACAATAACAGATGTTCCAAGCTAACAAAACTCATCAATTTCACTATAAAAACACACAACAAAAGTTCCTAGTTAAAAAACTCACCAATTTCACAATAAAGACCATATAACAAAAGTTCAAAGTTAAAACAATTTGACCAATTTCACTATCATAACAATAACAAAAGTTCCTAGATAAAATAACTCACCAATATCACTATAAAGACCATGACAAGAGTTCCGAATTAAAAAACTCACCAATTTCACGATAAAAATCATTACAAAAGTTCCCAGTTAGAAGACTCGCCAATTTCACCATAATGACCATAACAATAGTTTCAAGTTAAAAATATCACCAATTTCACTATAAAGACCTTAATTAAAGTTCAAAGTTTAAAAACTCAACAATGTCACTATAAAAACCGTAACAAAAGTTCCTTTTTGGAAAACTTACCAACTTCACTATAAAAACCTTAAAAAAAGGTCCAAGTTAAATATCTCAGAAATTTCAATATAAAGACCTTAATAAAAGTTCCATGTTTAAAAACTCACCAATTTCACTACAAAGATCATAGCAGAAGTTCCATGCCAAAAAAATCATCAATTTCACTCTGAAACCCACAAAAAAACTCTCCAATTTCACTATAAAGAGAATATAAAAAAAGTTCCATGTTAAAAAATTCATCAATTTCACTATAAAAACAATAACAAAAGTTCTAGGTTAAATAACTCACCAATATCACTATAAAAACCATAACAAAAGTTCCAAGTTAAATAACTCACCAATTTTACAATTAAAAACATAACAATAGTTGCAAGTTAAAAAACTCACAATTTCACTATAAAAAACATAACAAAAGTTCCAAGTCATAAAACTCACCAATTTCACAATAAAAACTTTAACAAAGGTTCCCAGTTAGAAAACTCACTAATTTTACTATAAAAACCATAAAAAAGTTCCAAGTTTAAAAAATCACCAATTTCACTATAAAGACCATAATAAATGTTCAAAGTTAAAAAAACTCACCAATATCACTACAAAGACCATAACAAAAGTTTCAAGTTAAAAAACGCGACAATCGCACTATAAAAAAGATAACAAATATTCCATGTAAAAAATAACCAATTTCAGTACAAAAACCCTAACAAAGGTTCCAAGTCATAAGACTAACCAATTTCACTATAAAAACCATAATTACAGTTCAAAATTAAAAAAAAACCTCACTAATATCACTATAAAACCCATAACAAAAGTTTCATGTCAAAAATCTCAACAATTTCACTATAAAAACCATAACAAAAGTTCCAAGTCCTAATACTCACCAATTTCACTATAAACACCTTAACAAAAGTTCCAAGTTAAGAAAACTCCCCATTATCACTACAAAAACCATAACAATAGTTTCAAGTCGAAAAAACTCACCAATTACATTATAAAGACCGTAACAAAAGTTCCAAATTAAAAAACCCACCAATTTCACGACAAAAACCATAAAAAAGTTACCAGTTAGGAAACTCGCCAATTTCACTATAAAGACTATAACAAAAGTTTCAAGTTAAAAATCTCACCAATTTTAATATAAAGACCTTAATAAAAGTTACAAGTTTAAGAAACTCAACAATTTCACTATAAAAAACTTAACAAAAGTTCCAAGTCAAATAACTCACCAATTTCACAATAAAAACCATAACTAAAGTTCCAAGTTAAAAAAACTGACCAATTTCACTATAAAAATCTTAATAAAAGTTCCAAGTTAGAAAACTCAAAAATTGCACTATAAAATAGATAACAAAAGTTCAAAGTTAAAAAATTCATCAATATCATTATAAGATCCATAACAAGTGTTCCAAGTCAAATAACTCACCAATTTCACTAAAAAAACCATAACAAAAGTTCTAAGTTAAAAAACTCACCATTTTCACTACAAAGACAATAACAGATGTTCCAAGCTAACAAAACTCATCAATTTCACTATAAAAACACACAACAAAAGTTCCTAGTTAAAAAACTCACCAATTTCACAATAAAGACCATATAACAAAAGTTCAAAGTTAAAACAATTTGACCAATTTCACTATCATAACAATAACAAAAGTTCCTAGATAAAATAACTCACCAATATCACTATAAAGACCATGACAAGAGTTCCGAATTAAAAAACTCACCAATTTCACGATAAAAATCATTACAAAAGTTCCCAGTTAGAAGACTCGCCAATTTCACCATAATGACCATAACAATAGTTTCAAGTTAAAAATATCACCAATTTCACTATAAAGACCTTAATTAAAGTTCAAAGTTTAAAAACTCAACAATGTCACTATAAAAACCATAACAAAAGTTCCTTTTTGGAAAACTTACCAACTTCACTATAAAAACCTTAAAAAAAGGTCCAAGTTAAATATCTCAGAAATTTCAATATAAAGACCTTAATAAAAGTTCCATGTTTAAAAACTCACCAATTTCACTACAAAGATCATAGCAGAAGTTCCATGCCAAAAAAATCATCAATTTCACTCTGAAACCCACAAAAAAACTCTCCAATTTCACTATAAAGAGAATATAAAAAAAGTTCCATGTTAAAAAATTCATCAATTTCACTATAAAAACAATAACAAAAGTTCTAGGTTAAATAACTCACCAATATCACTATAAAAACCATAACAAAAGTTCCAAGTTAAATAACTCACCAATTTTACAATTAAAAACATAACAATAGTTGCAAGTTAAAAAACTCACAATTTCACTATAAAAAACATAACAAAAGTTCCAAGTCATAAAACTCACCAATTTCACAATAAAAACTTTAACAAAGGTTCCCAGTTAGAAAACTCACTAATTTTACTATAAAAACCATAAAAAAGTTCCAAGTTTAAAAAATCACCAATTTCACTATAAAGACCATAATAAATGTTCAAAGTTAAAAAAACTCACCAATATCACTACAAAGACCATAACAAAAGTTTCAAGTTAAAAAACGCGACAATCGCACTATAAAAAAGATAACAAATATTCCATGTAAAAAATAACCAATTCCAGTACAAAAACCCTAACAAAGGTTCCAAGTCATAAGACTAACCAATTTCACTATAAAAACCATAATTACAGTTCAAAATTAAAAAAAAACCTCACTAATATCACTATAAAACCCATAACAAAAGTTTCATGTCAAAAATCTCAACAATTTCACTATAAAAACCATAACAAAAGTTCCAAGTCCTAATACTCACCAATTTCACTATAAACACCTTAACAAAAGTTCCAAGTTAAGAAAACTCCCCATTATCACTACAAAAACCATAACAATAGTTTCAAGTCGAAAAAACTCACCAATTACATTATAAAGACCGTAACAAAAGTTCCAAATTAAAAAACCCACCAATTTCACGACAAAAACCATAAAAAAGTTACCAGTTAGGAAACTCGCCAATTTCACTATAAAGACTATAACAAAAGTTTCAAGTTAAAAATCTCACCAATTTTAATATAAAGACCTTAATAAAAGTTACAAGTTTAAGAAACTCAACAATTTCACTATAAAAAACTTAACAAAAGTTCCAAGTCAAATAACTCACCAATTTCACAATAAAAACCATAACTAAAGTTCCAAGTTAAAAAAACTGACCAATTTCACTATAAAAATCTTAATAAAAGTTCCAAGTTAGAAAACTCAAAAATTGCACTATAAAATAGATAACAAAAGTTCAAAGTTAAAAAATTCATCAATATCATTATAAGATCCATAACAAGTGTTCCAAGTCAAATAACTCACCAATTTCACTAAAAAAACCATAACAAAAGTTCTAAGTTAAAAAACTCACCATTTTCACTACAAAGACAATAACAGATGTTCCAAGCTAACAAAACTCATCAATTTCACTATAAAAACACACAACAAAAGTTCCTAGTTAAAAAACTCACCAATTTCACAATAAAGACCATATAACAAAAGTTCAAAGTTAAAACAATTTGACCAATTTCACTATCATAACAATAACAAAAGTTCCTAGATAAAATAACTCACCAATATCACTATAAAGACCATGACAAGAGTTCCGAATTAAAAAACTCACCAATTTCACGATAAAAATCATTACAAAAGTTCCCAGTTAGAAGACTCGCCAATTTCACCATAATGACCATAACAATAGTTTCAAGTTAAAAATATCACCAATTTCACTATAAAGACCTTAATTAAAGTTCAAAGTTTAAAAACTCAACAATGTCACTATAAAAACCATAACAAAAGTTCCTTTTTGGAAAACTTACCAACTTCACTATAAAAACCTTAAAAAAAGGTCCAAGTTAAATATCTCAGAAATTTCAATATAAAGACCTTAATAAAAGTTCCATGTTTAAAAACTCACCAATTTCACTACAAAGATCATAGCAGAAGTTCCATGCCAAAAAAATCATCAATTTCACTCTGAAACCCACAAAAAAACTCTCCAATTTCACTATAAAGAGAATATAAAAAAAGTTCCATGTTAAAAAATTCATCAATTTCACTATAAAAACAATAACAAAAGTTCTAGGTTAAATAACTCACCAATATCACTATAAAAACCATAACAAAAGTTCCAAGTTAAATAACTCACCAATTTTACAATTAAAAACATAACAATAGTTGCAAGTTAAAAAACTCACAATTTCACTATAAAAAACATAACAAAAGTTCCAAGTCATAAAACTCACCAATTTCACAATAAAAACTTTAACAAAGGTTCCCAGTTAGAAAACTCACTAATTTTACTATAAAAACCATAAAAAAGTTCCAAGTTTAAAAAATCACCAATTTCACTATAAAGACCATAATAAATGTTCAAAGTTAAAAAAAACTCACCAATATCACTACAAAGACCATAACAAAAGTTTCAAGTTAAAAAACGCGACAATCGCACTATAAAAAAGATAACAAATATTCCATGTAAAAAATAACCAATTTCAGTACAAAAACCCTAACAAAGGTTCCAAGTCATAAGACTAACCAATTTCACTATAAAAACCATAATTACAGTTCAAAATTAAAAAAAAACCTCACTAATATCACTATAAAACCCATAACAAAAGTTTCATGTCAAAAATCTCAACAATTTCACTATAAAAACCATAACAAAAGTTCCAAGTCCTAATACTCACCAATTTCACTATAAACACCTTAACAAAAGTTCCAAGTTAAGAAAACTCCCCATTATCACTACAAAAACCATAACAATAGTTTCAAGTCGAAAAAAACTCACCAATTACATTATAAAGACCGTAACAAAAGTTCCAAATTAAAAAACCCACCAATTTCACGACAAAAACCATAAAAAAGTTACCAGTTAGGAAACTCGCCAATTTCACTATAAAGACTATAACAAAAGTTTCAAGTTAAAAATCTCACCAATTTTAATATAAAGACCTTAATAAAAGTTACAAGTTTAAGAAACTCAACAATTTCACTATAAAAAACTTAACAAAAGTTCCAAGTCAAATAACTCACCAATTTCACAATAAAAACCATAACTAAAGTTCCAAGTTAAAAAAACTGACCAATTTCACTATAAAAATCTTAATAAAAGTTCCAAGTTAGAAAACTCAAAAATTGCACTATAAAATAGATAACAAAAGTTCAAAGTTAAAAAATTCATCAATATCATTATAAGATCCATAACAAGTGTTCCAAGTCAAATAACTCACCAATTTCACTAAAAAAACCATAACAAAAGTTCTAAGTTAAAAAACTCACCATTTTCACTACAAAGACAATAACAGATGTTCCAAGCTAACAAAACTCATCAATTTCACTATAAAAACACACAACAAAAGTTCCTAGTTAAAAAACTCACCAATTTCACAATAAAGACCATATAACAAAAGTTCAAAGTTAAAACAATTTGACCAATTTCACTATCATAACAATAACAAAAGTTCCTAGATAAAATAACTCACCAATATCACTATAAAGACCATGACAAGAGTTCCGAATTAAAAAACTCACCAATTTCACGATAAAAATCATTACAAAAGTTCCCAGTTAGAAGACTCGCCAATTTCACCATAATGACCATAACAATAGTTTCAAGTTAAAAATATCACCAATTTCACTATAAAGACCTTAATTAAAGTTCAAAGTTTAAAAACTCAACAATGTCACTATAAAAACCATAACAAAAGTTCCTTTTTGGAAAACTTACCAACTTCACTATAAAAACCTTAAAAAAAGGTCCAAGTTAAATATCTCAGAAATTTCAATATAAAGACCTTAATAAAAGTTCCATGTTTAAAAACTCACCAATTTCACTACAAAGATCATAGCAGAAGTTCCATGCCAAAAAAATCATCAATTTCACTCTGAAACCCACAAAAAAACTCTCCAATTTCACTATAAAGAGAATATAAAAAAAGTTCCATGTTAAAAAATTCATCAATTTCACTATAAAAACAATAACAAAAGTTCTAGGTTAAATAACTCACCAATATCACTATAAAAACCATAACAAAAGTTCCAAGTTAAATAACTCACCAATTTTACAATTAAAAACATAACAATAGTTGCAAGTTAAAAAACTCACAATTTCACTATAAAAAACATAACAAAAGTTCCAAGTCATAAAACTCACCAATTTCACAATAAAAACTTTAACAAAGGTTCCCAGTTAGAAAACTCACTAATTTTACTATAAAAACCATAAAAAAGTTCCAAGTTTAAAAAATCACCAATTTCACTATAAAGACCATAATAAATGTTCAAAGTTAAAAAAACTCACCAATATCACTACAAAGACCATAACAAAAGTTTCAAGTTAAAAAACGCGACAATCGCACTATAAAAAAGATAACAAATATTCCATGTAAAAAATAACCAATTTCAGTACAAAAACCCTAACAAAGGTTCCAAGTCATAAGACTAACCAATTTCACTATAAAAACCATAATTACAGTTCAAAATTAAAAAAAAACCTCACTAATATCACTATAAAACCCATAACAAAAGTTTCATGTCAAAAATCTCAACAATTTCACTATAAAAACCATAACAAAAGTTCCAAGTCCTAATACTCACCAATTTCACTATAAACACCTTAACAAAAGTTCCAAGTTAAGAAAACTCCCCATTATCACTACAAAAACCATAACAATAGTTTCAAGTCGAAAAAACTCACCAATTACATTATAAAGACCGTAACAAAAGTTCCAAATTAAAAAACCCACCAATTTCACGACAAAAACCATAAAAAAGTTACCAGTTAGGAAACTCGCCAATTTCACTATAAAGACTATAACAAAAGTTTCAAGTTAAAAATCTCACCAATTTTAATATAAAGACCTTAATAAAAGTTACAAGTTTAAGAAACTCAACAATTTCACTATAAAAAACTTAACAAAAGTTCCAAGTCAAATAACTCACCAATTTCACAATAAAAACCATAACTAAAGTTCCAAGTTAAAAAAACTGACCAATTTCACTATAAAAATCTTAATAAAAGTTCCAAGTTAGAAAACTCAAAAATTGCACTATAAAATAGATAACAAAAGTTCAAAGTTAAAAAATTCATCAATATCATTATAAGATCCATAACAAGTGTTCCAAGTCAAATAACTCACCAATTTCACTAAAAAAAACCATAACAAAAGTTCTAAGTTAAAAAACTCACCATTTTCACTACAAAGACAATAACAGATGTTCCAAGCTAACAAAACTCATCAATTTCACTATAAAAACACACAACAAAAGTTCCTAGTTAAAAAACTCACCAATTTCACAATAAAGACCATATAACAAAAGTTCAAAGTTAAAACAATTTGACCAATTTCACTATCATAACAATAACAAAAGTTCCTAGATAAAATAACTCACCAATATCACTATAAAGACCATGACAAGAGTTCCGAATTAAAAAACTCACCAATTTCACGATAAAAATCATTACAAAAGTTCCCAGTTAGAAGACTCGCCAATTTCACCATAATGACCATAACAATAGTTTCAAGTTAAAAATATCACCAATTTCACTATAAAGACCTTAATTAAAGTTCAAAGTTTAAAAACTCAACAATGTCACTATAAAAACCATAACAAAAGTTCCTTTTTGGAAAACTTACCAACTTCACTATAAAAACCTTAAAAAAAGGTCCAAGTTAAATATCTCAGAAATTTCAATATAAAGACCTTAATAAAAGTTCCATGTTTAAAAACTCACCAATTTCACTACAAAGATCATAGCAGAAGTTCCATGCCAAAAAAATCATCAATTTCACTCTGAAACCCACAAAAAAACTCTCCAATTTCACTATAAAGAGAATATAAAAAAAGTTCCATGTTAAAAAATTCATCAATTTCACTATAAAAACAATAACAAAAGTTCTAGGTTAAATAACTCACCAATATCACTATAAAAACCATAACAAAAGTTCCAAGTTAAATAACTCACCAATTTTACAATTAAAAACATAACAATAGTTGCAAGTTAAAAAACTCACAATTTCACTATAAAAAACATAACAAAAGTTCCAAGTCATAAAACTCACCAATTTCACAATAAAAACTTTAACAAAGGTTCCCAGTTAGAAAACTCACTAATTTTACTATAAAAAACCATAAAA
>JALAZF010001306.1:0-27372 GCA_022829125.1 Lathyrus tuberosus
AAATAGATTTGGAATATTTTCTAATCGATTGGACAATTCAAAATATTGTCCAAATCATTATGACAACTTCTAATTCAACTGGCACGACTCCAAAACATTTCTAGGCTATTTTCTTTGAGAAATAAAAGTTTTAAAACACGTTGTGTGTGTGTGTGTGTGTGACAAGCTACTTTATGAGAATGCTCTTGTAAAAGCTTTCACACTTCTTCTCTTCCACGCTTTAAAGCTTCAAGACTTTTCCGAATAAGCCAGTCATATAAGCAATTGCTTGAATATTCTTAGAGATAAGGTTTGAGATATCTTCAAGTTGAATGCCATCATCGGGGGATAGAGATTATCAAAACCCTAGTTCAACAGATTAGTTCAGAGGAAGAACTTTGAACAAACATTCTTATGCATCTTTAATTGATTAACATAATACTTTCATCTTCACAATTTTTCAATATCCAAGTTACCATCATCTAAAGCACTTGATTAAACACAAACCATGATAGTCATCTTAAGTTTTGACCATTTCTTGAATATCCTGCAAAACATGATTCCACAAGTTGATTGTGGCATGGTGACATCTTTTAGAGAGATGTGGCATGAGGAGACAAACAAATTCCATATCCCAGTTGGGAAGATGACATTGACGCTAGATGACATGTTATGTCTTTTTCATCTATCCATTCAGTGTCTCCTGTCTAATCACAATGAAGTTGCCAAATATGAAATTGCTAGTTTGATGGTTGAGCTAATCGAAGGATGCCTAGGGAATATTGTGCAAGAAGTTGAAATGACCAATACAATTCATGCACAGTTCCACACCTTAAAAGAGTTGTCTATGAAACACCTTGTAGTTTGAAGTTTCATTAGTGAGGTTGATGATGTTGTTGTTGTTGATCAGCGCATTTTGTCATGACATATATCCTTTATTTAGTGGGCTCAAACCATTTTTACGGAAAAAAGTGTCACACACACACACACACATATGTTCAGAATGAGGCACTAACAAGATATAGATACGATCAATGACTATGGTTAGGGCACTCTTGCGTTATCCTACTTGTATATAGAGTTGAGTGTTGCAACAAAGTTTAGAATGAGGTACTAACAAGATATATGACATTTCCTCATGTATCATATTAATGTAATTATTTAATTAGTTTTTAAAAATATTTTATTTAATGCTGGTTTTTGATTATTTTAAATTGATGCATGCATGTACATATCAACATTTTCTTATTGTTTTGAGACAAGGTCACAAAGGTTCGTGTTAACTTCTTTATCTAAAAAAAATGACATCCTCTTAAAAAAATTATACTGACACCACTTTGATAAACTACTACCGCAAGATGTGTTCTTCGAATTCTATGATTCTCACCTCACCATGTCTTCTAGACGATATTAGCTTATATTATGGTTAAATCAATGTGGTTTATGTATGATTCGATACTTAATAAAGTGAGTATTGCACCAGTTAATGCATATATGAACTATTCTCAAACTTTCTATTGTTTATGTTATACATATGATAACTTGAGAGTGTGTTGATCATAGGTATATTTAGTACCTAAACCGTATGTTTACTGGAGAGGACTGGGGAAACGTATTCAGAACAGTTGATACACTGTGGTAGGGTACATTAGGTAGTATAGTAAGATAACACATTCATATTTGACTCGACTGTCACCGTCGAGATACATCCATTGATATTAGTTGGGGAGAAAAGTATTGGCAAAGAAGGCAAAAGAAAAGGAATGCAATATTTTGATTTCTATTTGCACACAGATTATAGACATGACATCTGGGTTGCTATCTCGTGGGGTTATAGAGAAGGGTAGTGAAGATCACTATATGGTCCAAATGTTTTTAATGGAGACTATTAATTCCTTACGACTGAAGAGGTTTATGGGAAAAGGGGAAAAGTACATGTGCTACATACTATGATATATTTTATGTAGGATATGTTTGTGTTATTTATTTGTACACGACATTATGTATCTTATATAATGTATTCGCGTTATAATATTTTTTATTGTCAGCTATTTGTATCATGTTTTACTTATTATGATATTTATTATCACTGCAAAAAAAATACGTAAATTATGGTTGTTTTATTATGGCGTTTAGTAAAACTGCCATTATTTACAGTATGTAATGTTAGTAACAAAATGGTGGTTTCAAACGTCGTTATTCACCTATTCATTTAACAATTCATTAAAAAGCGTTTCATTTTTACTTTTTTCTCCTGACTTTTTTTCCTTGTATACCCTTTTCTTCTTCCAATTTTTAATTATAAAAATCTTATTTATATTTTTTATAGAAATATTAAATATTTAAAAAACCCTAAAACACATGAATTGTTCTTTCACTTTCCCTTTTCCCTTTTCCATTTATGTTTTTTCTTCATCTTCTCCTATGTTCCTTGGTCGTGTTCTTCTTCGTTCTTTTCTCATACTGAAATTCTTCTTTCTTTCTTTCTTTACGTATACACCCTTCACATCAACGTCATTCTTCATTCTTCACTCATGCCGACATCCTTCACGCTGATATTTTTTTCTATGCTTCTCAATGCTGAAAGACAAAATTCATTTTCACCTCTCCTCTGGTCTCTCAACCCTCCCTAGTCTCTCATTGTCGCCTCTGGTATGGTCTCCCCCACTTTCATTAATATATAAATCACACTTGCAACTCTTTCTTTTGATTTGATCTATTTTTTTTTCTAAATTTTCAAGTTGTTAAGCAAGTTTCTAATATGATAAAACTTAAAGGGTTAATGAAGTTTTTGGTCCTCCTAAATATCTCATATTTAACTTTTAGTCCCTCTAAAAATTTCCTTCAAATAATGGTCCTCATAAAATTTTTAATTTTAATTTTTGGTCCTCCTGCCAAAATCGTCGCTAAAACCGGTAAAAACCGTCGCTAATTCTGTCTCTAAGTTGTAAAAACCGTCGCTAATTGGCAGGAGAGACCAAAAGTTAAAATTAAAAATTTTATGAGGACCATTCTTCAAAGGAAATTTTTAGAAGGACTAAAAGTGAAATTGAGATATTTATGAGGACCAAAAACTTCATTAACCCAAAACTTAAAATGCGAGGTCTCAAGGCATAAGATATTTTGATACTCAACACTATCACACTAATTTATTTTTATTGTAAATGTAATTCAATTTAGAAAGAAAGGAAATTGTAACATCCTATGTTTCATCTTTGACCGGTATAGTATGTAAAAAACATTAAAGGATGATATATTGAAGGTTGGTGCGCTCAATACTCACGTTCTCCTATGGATAAAATAGTTTAAAATTGTGTAAAATCAATTTACCCCTAGACATTTGATCGCTGATTTAGTGTGCCTAAATGATTCTGACTGCAAGTATACAGTCGTATCGCGTAGTTTTAAAAGATTATCGATCCCACAGAGACTAAAAATCGAACGTATCGTTATCTAATGTTACTATACAAATCTAAGGCTAATCTGATATGGTTTTAGGTTCAAAACGGGAAATTAAAGGGAAATTAAAATTTAGGAATAAACTAGTTATGATTAGGATATCAGTATATAATTCAGTATACCATCGTGGATTTCATTAAACCTAAGCGTATAAAAATTTATCACAATATAATTCTGTAGAAAATACCAGTTTAAAAGCCCTCACCTCACACTCTCGTGGTTATTGCTTCGGACTATACCTTTAAGTCAATATGTCTGCTCTCGCTAGCCCATATGAGTTTAAAAATAATTTTTGAAAACTAATAAGTCCTAATTAACTTTAAAGCGCTCTCGCTGTTTTTTAAAACTAATGCTCGATTTCAGCTATCTGGGTAAAATCTCACACTCTCGTGGTCTTGACCTTAACCTTTGTTACCTTTTTACTCTCGTAATAAAAGTTGGTTTTAAATTAAGAAATCGAAGCTAGAAAATAAGTTGATTTATGATTTTAGCTTAGAAATATTTAATCCATTCCGGTTACTCAATTACATACCGGTAAAATCGGTTTAGCTCGACATACTAATTAAAATAAACATGAATGCGAATAAACAATTAAACATAAATTCAGACATAATAAAAGAAAAAAAACAATTGCTATAAATTGAAATGATAAAAACCTGGTAAATGCGGTCTAAGCAATTCCTCCACAGATCGGCAGGCTTTTGCTTGAATGAATGGAAAGAACAAATGATGAAGGCAGGAAACAAAAAACTTAAACTAAGGTGCAATAGTCCCTCAATGTGAGAAACTATTACTTTGTTCGGTAATAAGGGACAAGGAAAATGGTAAAGGAAATAAAACAAAACAAGAATGCAATTCTGGAAATAATTCTGCAGCAATACGGTACTTCGGAAAGGAAAATTGTGACCCCTTGTTCTTGGAATCCTTCTCATATATATAGCCTCAGCTATGGCAGTAGTTGGAGAAAATGTAGGAACACCACTTTGTCAGTTACTTGGTTTGGAACCTAGAAATCTTCAGAGAAAATGTAAACGTGTGCAATTTGAAATTCTAAAGCTTTGTGACCACGTCTGTGCTTAACGTATTAATTCTGTTTTGATTCCATGACGATCGTGAGGGAGCTGTGACGGTCGTGATGCATTTGAAATCCATGACTGTCGTGAGGGAGCTGTGACGGTCGTCACACCAGCAAAATGTGATTTCTGCTATTTTCTGCTCTTTTCTTGCTTGTTCTGCTTCTTTTCTACACTTTGCATACTTTTAACTTGGAAACTGAAATACCTGCGAAAACACTTAAATATTCTCGGAATAATCGGAGATTAGACGGAAATGGAATAAGATTTTAACATAAATCAAAGTAAAAAATACGATATGTTTTCGTGTTATCAAACTCTCCCACACTTGAATCTTTGCTTGTCCTCAAGCAATCAATAAGTTAAAATCGGACAAACTTCATCAAATGCACATACATGGTACACCAATGGATTTGAAAATGTTGGAGGAATTTACGTTAGTAAGTCAGGTACTTGCATAAAACATTAAAAATACATTAATGACACAAAGCAACAAGCTTTGTCATAGACCTTTCTTATGTACAATCCAGTTTTAATCATTCTATTATAGTTCTACCTGAAGCTTTCGTGTCTGTTTCACCCGGTTTCATTCTAACGCAATCACATTAAGCCTTTTGCCTTATTCACGCACGTAGTGGAGTAGCCGGTTAGTGACTTTGATCCCTTTTTCTCATGGGGCCTGATACACAAGTGTGGTAACCCTTTATGCATCCCATTCGTATATTACGGGGATCGAACCGTAGTTCGCCCTTCCAAGTCCAGAATCTGGTACCTCTGAACCAATCGACAACGGATTTCTTTCTTTTCTTGTAAGTTTTCACAACTGTAAGAATTGTTGTATATTCTATATTTCTCGGCAGACAAATAAGAAAGAATCTTTTTTTCATGATTGGGCATCAAACACTTATATTCATCGGCTCCCCACGTGGTTTTGTGATTTAGACGGTGCTGACTGCTAATATAAACTATTAGGGTTACTTTAGGACTGAACTCAAGGTATCAGTATAATAAGTATTGAAACTGATATCGCATACGCAAGAGGTCTAAGGTGTCAAGACGGTATCGATCTTGTTAGCACTTTCCCAACTTCCTAACATAACTTAAAGCTTGGTATGTCACGATGTGCATTAATCGTAAAAAATTTTGTTATGGCAGAATAAAATGGGGAAATCGGATACTGAACGAAATTCTCATATATTGACTTTGATAAGGGAAAAAGAAAAATACAAAAAGGGAAATAAAACGAAAATAGACTAGTTCTCCCACACTATATCGGACATTGTCCTCAATGTTTCGATATAAAGGGGAACAACAAGATAAACTAGAAAGAAAACAAACAAAATAATCAAGCAGCCCCACGTCCTCTGCCTCTAGGGCGCCCTCGTCCATGTTGTGCCACATGATCTGCAATGCCGACGTGATGGATGTAATTATGTAAGTCCTGCACTCACAATGTCAAGGTACCCATCTCATCGATGACGCTGTCAAGCCTCTGACCTTGGTCGACTTGCCCTTGCTGGATTTGACGCATGAGAGTCATTATTTCATTGTGTTGCTCCTGTTGTTGTGCTTCTCTCTGGGCAGCCAGCTGGTTTTGTTTCCATATAGCCCTCAAGATTTCTTCATTTGTAACGGGGTCTTGGTCGGGGCGGCGACGACGTCTGGAGGTCGAAGGAGCATCATTGGCAGGCGGTGGTTGGTTTTCTGGGGCATTATCTATCTCTTGCTCCATCTCATCAATAGGGGCCTGATTTTGATCATCATGTGCAGCCGCATTTTGCTCGGGAGCATTCAAATCAAAGAGCCAATTGGCCATACTCCGAGGATCAATGCGGTTCCTGCAAGGCATAATGATACTTCTAACTATTCTTGTGCGGACCATTGGATGGTATTTTCCATATCTTCGCAGTTTGATGAGGTGTGAGCTATGGCAGTAGTCGATGTCGAGCAACACCGGAGGCATGGAAGGTAATCTATTAAGTTCGTCCCCCAAGTCCAAACTTAGAGCGATAGAAGTGACAATCCCTCCAAAATAGAAGGGTTTGGAACCTCTAGCACAGTTAGCTTGGATGTGTGCTAATAGAAAATGAGCGGCATTGATCGGCTCGGGGTGGAACACACAATGGAGGAAAAAGAGTTCCTTTGAGTTCACCTTGTGGTTGTTGTCCCTTGCAAAAATAGTGCTTCCTAATGTGCGGTGAACATATCTGATGGCTGGGTTATGGATATATGTTGCGTTGAGGCTTTCCCAGCTATTGATTGTAGTCCTGTTCAATCTATTCCAAAGATCAAATGCTGCTTGGAAAAATGTTTCCTGTGGCACCCGGCAATGAACATTCTCGCCATGGTGGAAACCAAGCATCTCGGCAAGTTAATTTTGGCCGATTTTATACTCAGAACCAAACATGCGGAACGTGGCTACACCGGTGAGTTGGTTCGTTTCTCCAGAAGGTGTTACGTATGTGAACGAACTCAGAAACTCGAGCGTCAGGGCTTTGTAAGTAGGCCGGCTCTGAGTACAGAGCTGCCATAGACCAACATTTTGTAGCATCCATCTAACTCCATCAAGCATTCCTAATTCTTCGAGACATGTAATGTCTACATAACGAGTTGGTTGCACGGAACGTTCGTAGAAGTTGATGTAATTAGCCCTTTGACGTTCTCCCCGCTTCTCCATCTCTGAAATTCAAGGTTGAAAGGTCTGGAGTTTGTCTTGCCATGGTGGGTTCACAAAGAAACAAGGTATGGAAGAAAATAGGTTTTTGAAGAAAGAGGGTTTGTGAGAAAAATGGTGTAGGAGTGTGGTTAAATAATGAGTGGGAAGACGAATGGTAATGGAAATTATGAAATTTTGTCAAATGTGTAGTGGTATGACGGTTTTGGAATTTTGGAGGTAGTGGGACGGTTGTGTTTGAATTGGAAGAAAGAAGAAGAAGAAGAGGGGAACGTTTCTGTTTTAACACAGAACACGTCCCAAACCCACATGACGGTCGTCATGGGACTGTCACGGTCGTGACAGCTCCAAAATCTAGGGGTTGACAGCAAACATTCAATTCTTTTCTTTTTCGTAACAGGAAATTGTTAGCACATATGGTAACATTATAATGCATACATAAACATAAATAAAATGACAAAATAAATTAGAAACAAAATAGAATATGACAGGAGCAAATTTAATACCATCAAGATCAATATTAAGCAATAAATTGAATTATTCATTAAAACCAGAAAATATGCTAGCAAAGACTAGCAGTGTATTCAATCATAAACAAAAACTGAATGTAAATTAATTTGTTCCCGATATAAAAAAGAGGAAAAACTGAAAATAAAGTAAATTGTTTCCAAAGTAAAAGTAGTAAAACATGAAAAAGCAGTGCTTCAAAAATCTAGCCAAGGCGTTTCTTCAAAGATGCAATGGCTTGGTTCAAATGATCAAATTACTCTACTGTCAGATCCATGAGGCCGACAATATCTTGTCGCATGGTGTTCAGTTCACCCTTTACGGCGGTGATCTCTTTGTGATAGTCATCCAAAGTTTTAAGGATGGTAGTCAGATTTGTAGCATAATTTATGGCATCAACCTTAGGAATGGCAGTGTCATCTTGGAATTCCATAAATTCAAAATCATGGTAATGAGGGGGTGTCTTAGGATCAATTTCAGGCTCAGGAAAGGTTACTTCAGGTTCAGGTTGTGGTTCATCTAGGTCATATAGCAAGTTGTGTTCGTTGTGCACACTTGTGCGTTCATGATTTGGTAGAGTAAAATGTGGCACAACTACATTATTGATCAGGAGCTGGAAATGATGTGGACCAAGGTCTCTAATCATGGCTCTATTGAAACAGAAGGTAATATTCATAGGCCTAAAGTCTTCAAAAGGGTTGATTTTAGACAAGTCGGGTCCTAAATCCCATAGCATCGGCTATTTTGGTAACTAGACCGCCTATCAGAATTGGGTTGTTTTCATTTCTAATGATTTTGCAGAAGTTATTAAACATGAAAGTCAGTCCGTTAACCTTTCGAGACTGAAATGCACAAAAGATAATGAAGAGTTCATCCTTAGAAACGGTATTTTCATTCTCAGGCTTTCCAAATAAGGTGTAGGCTAGGATCATGTGGAAGTATCGGATGGCTAGGTTATGAATCTCAGTTGACAGCATAGGGTTCATGTCATAATTATGTTTTCCTGAAATTCTACCCCAAAAAGCATTAAGCTCACCTACCAACATCAAATCCTCTTATACCACGGAGAAAACGGTGGGTCCTTTAGGGAAACCTAAAAGGTCCGACAGTTCCTTAATGGTAAACTGGCAGTGGTATCCAAACAACCTAAAAGTAATTCGGCCCCTATTAATGCCTTTTCCACAGTAAGGATTGTAACTCAATGAACTTAGGAATTCTAAAGTCAGTCTACGATAAGTCTTGTGTTTCTTGTTAGCAAAACCCTCTCAACCTAGTTGATTAAACAGAAAATCAATGCTCTCACCTAGGCCTAAGGAGGTCATGGTGGGTCTGTGGGCAAATTTTGTCAAGGTGAAGGGTCGAAGAGACAAAGCCTCATAGCGATGCCACTGAGCTGCATCTCTGAATTCTACCAACATATTATCTTCGGTTCTCCATTTTTTTTTAGTGATTAAGCAAGAATGAAATCAGAAGAGGAGAACAGAAAATGTAGAAAGACTTTGTAATCCTGTATTTTGCAATTATATGATTAGCACAGCAATTTCCAAAAAAGTTTAAGAAAATATAAATGAAGCTAGAAATTTGAAAACAAAATAGAATATAGAAAATGTAAAGGAATAACAATTATAAAGAAAGAAAAATAATCATCATGGGTTGCCTCCCACTAAACGTTGTTTTTAACGTCGTAAGCCTGACGAAATCAATTAGATATTTTAGTAAGGGGGATCAGCGGGCAACTCTAAAAGTCTAAGGCTATTCAAATAGTCCCTATTTTCAATGCTATGATAGTGCTTTAAACGTTGCCTGTTTACTATGAATGGTTCGCTATTCCTACCCTTAATTTCTATCGCTCCGCTTTGTAACACTTTTGTTATTTCAGTTTCCCAAGAAAGAGTTTAAGTCTTGAGTTAAATAGGAGCACAACGTCTCCCACACTAAATTCTTTTTTAGATAAACGCTTATCATGCCATTTCTTAGTTCGTTCTTTATATATTTTTGCGTTCTCATAAGCGTCTAGTCTTAACTCTTCTAGTTCGTGCAGATCTAGGATTCGCTTTTCACCTACAGAATCGTACCTTAAGTTTAGGGTTTTAATGGCCCAATAGGCTTTGTGCTCTAATTCCACTGGTAAGTGGCAGGATTTACCATAAACTAATTTGAAAGGTGTAGTTCCGATTAGTGTTTTGTAGGTCGTCCTATATGCCCATAAAGCTTCATTAAGCTTGGATGACCAATCTTTCCTAGAGGTGGCTACGGTCTTTTCTAAGATTTGTTTTATTTCTCTATTCGAGACCTCAACCTGTCCACTAGTTTGTGGATGATATGGTGTTGCTACGCGGTGTCATACTCCATACTTTGATAGTAATTTGTCAAATATTTTTGATATGAAATGAGAGCCACTGTCACTTATGACAAGTCTCGGCACACCAAATCTGGGAAAGATTGTGTTTTTAAAGAGCTTTATGACTACTCGTGTGTCATTTGTAGGAGAAGTTATAGCCTCAATCCATTGTGAAACATAGTCGACAACTACGAGTATATATTTATTTCCAAAGGATGATGGGAAAGGTCCCATGAAATCAATCCCCCCATACATCAAAGACTTCTACTTCCAATATGCCTTTTTGGGGCATCTTATCGCGTCTTGATATGTTACCAGTGTGTTGGCACCGGTCGCAGTTTAGTATTGCAATGTGGATATCCTTCCAAAGGTTAGGCCAGAATAGGTCGGATTGCAGAATCTTAGCGCATGCCTTTGAAGTACTTGCATGTCCTCCATAAGAAGCAAAGTGACATTGAGAGATGATGTCTTCTATTTCAGTTTCAGGGACGCAACGACGGAAAATACCGTCGGCTCCTCTCTTAAAGAGCATAGGTTCATCCCAATAATAATTTTTTTAGATCATGAAAGAATTTTTTCTTTTGTTGATAAGATAAGTCTGGTGGAAGTACTCCAGCTGCTAAGTAGTTGACTATGTCAATATACCATGGCAATATTGTATGTGAGTTAATTTCTTCCACGGCTTCTTCTATTTTTTGTTCATTTAAGTGTAGTTTAGACATATCACTTTCAAGTTGGGCTATGAGTCGTTCATATGGGAAATCGTCATTAATAGGGACTGGCTCAGGTTTTATGCCATCTAATCGAGATAAGTGGTCTGCTACTACATTTTCAGTTCCTTTCTTATCTTTGATCTCTAAATCAAATTCTTGTAAAAGCAGGATCCACCTTAGCAGTCTAGGTTTTGCATCCTTTTTGTTTAATAAATACCTAATAGCCGCGTGGTCTGTATAAATGATGATCTTCGCTCCCACTAGGTAAGAACGGAATTTGTCAAGGGCGAAAACCACGGCTAGAAGTTCTTTTTCTGTGGTGGCGTAGTTCATTTGAGCAGGGTCTAAGGTTCTACTTGCATAGTAAATGGCATGGAGTTTTCTATCCCTCCTTTGTCCTAAAACTGCACCTACGGCATAATCACTCGCATCACACATGATTTTAAATGGTAGTCTCCAATCTGGTGGTTGCATGATAGGTGCGGTGACGAGAGCCATTTTTAACTGTTCAAACGTTTTTAGACATTTCTCATCAAAGATAAATTCAGCGTCTTTCATTAATAGACTGGTAAGAGGTTTAGTAATTTTTGAGAAATCTTTTATGAATCGTCGGTAGAAACCGGCGTGTCCTAAGAAACTTCGTATTTCTCGTACGGTTTTCGGAGGTTGAAGATTTTCTATAATCTCTATCTTAGCTTTATCAACTTCAATCCCTCTGTCAGATACAACGTGTCCAAGTACGATTCCTTGATTGACCATGAAATGGCATTTCTCCCAGTTTAATACGAGATTGACTTTTACGCATCTTTCAAGTACCATTTCTAGGTTCGATAGACATCCTTCAAAACTCTGCCCACAAACAGAAAAATCGTCCATAAATACTTCCATAATGTCATCTATAAAATCAGCAAAGATTGACATCATGCATCTTTGGAATGTGGCAGGAGCGTTACATAGTCCAAACGGCATTCGTCGATAAGCAAATGTACCATAGGGACATGTGAAGGTTGTCTTTTCTTGATCATCAGGATGTATCGGGATTTGAAAGAATCCTGAATAACCGTCTAAATAACAGAAGTAAGAATGTTTTGCCCATCGTTCCAACATTTGATCAATGAATGGTAATGGGAAATGATCTTTACGAGTAGCTTTGTTTAATTTTCTATAACTCTTTGTGTTATAGATTCGCCTTTGGAGTTCTTAACGACTGTAACACCTCCCTTCTTTGGTACGACATGTACTGGGCTAACCCATTTACTGTCTGATATCGGGTATATAATTCCTTCTTCTAAAAGCTTTTTCACTTCATCCTTGACTACAGTGCTTAAGATTGGATTAATCCTTCTCTGATGTTCTCTAGAGGATTTATAGTCTTCCTCTAGCATAATGTGATGCATACAGATAGAAGGACTTATTCCTTTAAGGTCAGCAATGTTATAGCCTAACGCAGTTGGGTATTTTCTTAAGACATCTAAAAGTTTCTTAGTTTCGGTCTGTCCTAAGTCTGCATTGACTATCACAGGTCGTTCGAGTTTTGCGTCCAGGAATTCATACCTTAAATTATTGGGTAGTTTTTTTAGTTCTAGGGCTGGTTTCTTCGGGCAAGGCAGATGGTCTGGTGTAAGTGCTAAACATTCGCTTAGGCTATCGTCTTGATAAGGTTCACGCCAATTATCATCTTCAAAAATCGGAGGTATTGGAATTTTTAGAATATTTGAGTATGTGGTTGGTTCCATCTCTATTTCTCTTACGCACTCATCTATGACATCTAGTAGATAACATGTGTCGTCTATAGCTGGAGCTTGTAAGAATTGTGTCAAAATAAACTCAACCTTCTCTTCACCAACTTCAAAAGTTAGCTTACCTCTCTTCACGTCTATAATGGCTCCAGCGGTAGCTAAGAATGGTCTTCCTAGTATGATAGGAGTAGTGGAGTCTTCTTTAAAATCCATGATTATGAAATCGGTAGGGATGTAGAATTTTCCTATGCGAACTGGAACATTTTCTAGTATACTAACTGGGTATTTAATAGAGCGGTCAGCTAATTGGATAGACATCTTAGTTGGTCTTAATTCTCCCATATCAAGCTTCTTGCAGATGGATAAGGGAATTACACTAATACTGGCTCCTAAGTCGCATAGAGCTTTGTCTATGACGAACTTTCCAATTACACAAGGTATGGAGAAACTACCTGGGTCTTTCAGCTTAGGAGGCATATTGTTTTGAATTATTGCGCTACACTCAGCAGTAAGTGTAACTGTTTCGTTATCCTCAATCTTTTTCTTATTGGATAGGATTTCTTTAAGGAACTTAGCATATGAGGGCATCTGAGTGATAGCTTCTGTAAAAGGTATTGTGATGTTCAATTGTTTCAGAAGTTCAACAAATTTCTTAAACTGCCCTGCAGTTTTAGAATTTGAAAATCTTTGAGGATACGAAATAGGTGGTTTATAGGGTGGTGGAGGCACATAAGGTTTTTCTTTGTTTACGGCCTCTTGTTCATTATCTTCCTTTTCCTTGGGTTCATTTTCCTTCTCAGTATTAGGCTTTTGGTACATGGCTGGATTCTGAAGTCTCGGATCAATGGGTCCGTCTAGTTCTTTACCACTCCTCAATATAACGGCATTTGCATGTCCTTTCGGATTAGGTTGTGGTTGTCCAGGGAATGTTCCAGCAGGAGCAGCAGTAGGTGCTTGTTGTTGTGCCACTTGTGAAATTTGTGTTTCAAGCATTTTGTTGTGGGTGGCTAAAGCGTCTACTTTGTTTGCTAATTGCTTAATTTGGTCACTAGTGTGTATGTTTTGATTCAGGAAGTCTTTGTTTGTTTGAGCCTGGGTGGCTATAAAGTTTTCCATTATTAGTTCAAGGTTAGACTTCCTAGGAACATTAGGGGCAGTTACGGCAGCCTTTTAATAACCTAGCGGTGTAGCGGGTGCTTGACCAGGTGCATATAATGCGTTGTTGTTTTTGTAGGAGAAGTTTGGATGATTCTTCCAGCCCGGATTGTAGGTATTTGCATAAGGGTTCCCTTGAGCATAATTCACTTGGTCACTGGAGACTCCTGCCAAAATTTGACATTCAGTGGCGGCATGTCCAGGTGTTCCGCATAATTCGCAATTTTGAGCTACAGCAGCCACGGTGGCTGCAGGCGTTATGGTCAAGTTATCAATCTTTTGGGCAAGGGCATCTACCTTAGCATTGACACGATCAAGGCTACTAACCTCGTACATTCCACCTTTTGTTTGGGATTTTTCTACTGCAGTTCTTTCTCCTCCCCATTGGTAGTGGTTTTGAGCCATGCTTTCGATCAGTTGATAGGCTTCTTCATATGGTTTATCCATAAGCGTACCACCAGCGGCGACATCTATTGTCAATCTTGTATTATACAAGAGACCATTGTAAAATGTGTGCATGACTAGCCAATCTTCAAAACCGTGATGCGGACACATCCTCATCATGTCTTTGTATCTTTCCCATGCTTCGTAAAGAGATTCGCTGTCCTTCTGTCGAAAACTATTAATTTGGGCTCTCAGCATAACTGTTTTGCTTGGGGGAAAATATCGTGCTAAGAATACCTTTTTCAACTCATCCCACGTAGTAACGGAGTTTGATGGCAAGGATTGCAACCAAGCCCAAGCTCTGTCTCTTAATGAGAAAGGAAAAAGACGTAGTCTTATCACGTCTACAGTTACACCATTTGCCTTCACTGTGTCTGCGTACTGCACAAACTTGGTCAAATGTTCGTTAGGATCTTCTGTAGGATTTCCAGAAAATTGATGTTGTTGTACGGCTGACAGCAGTGAGGGTTTCAACTCGAAATCGTTTCGGTTGATAGCAGGGGCAGCAATGTTGTTATGTGGTTCTTGCTCAGATGGGGTAGCATAATACTTAAGAGGACGGTTCTGTGGTCCTTCGGCCATGTTTCGTTCTTTGACTGGTTCAGGAGTATGAGCAAGGAGATCGGGAATATTATACTTGCGTTGATACTCAAGTATTCTGCGTCTTAAATGTAAGAAACGCTCTAATTCGGCGATTGGTGGTTGCAAGTCTTCGCTTTGTGAGCGAGTACTTGGCATACAATCGAGAAAAAGGGAAAATTGGTTTTTGCCTTAGTCTATACGGCGCAACAAAGGAGTTACAATATCGACTTAATTAGTCCCCGGCAACGGCGCCAAAAACTTGATCGCTGATTTAGTGTGCCTAAATGATTCTGACTGCAAGTATACAGTCGTATCGCGTAGTTTTAAAAGATTATCGATCCCACAGAGACTAAAAATCGAACGTATCGTTACCTAATGTTACTATGCAAATCTAAGGCTAATCTGATATGGTTTTAGGTTCAAAACGGGAAATTAAAGGGAAATTAAAATTTAGGAATAAACTAGTTATGATTAGGATATCGGTATATAATTCAGTATACCATCGTGGATTTCATTAAACCTAAGCGTATAAAAATTTATCACAATATAGTTCTGTAGAAAATACCAGTTTAAAAGCCCTCACCTCACACTCTCGTGGTTATTGCTTCGGACTATACCTTTAAGTCAATATTTCTGCTCTCGCTAGCCCATATGAGTTTAAAAATAATTTTTGAAAACTAATAAGTCCTAATTAACTTTAAAGCGTTTTCGCTGTTTTTAAAACTAATGCTCGATTTCAGCTATCCGGGTAAAATCTCACACTCTCGTGGTCTTGACCTTAACCTTTGTTACCTTTTTACTCTCGTGATAAAAGTTGGTTTTAAATTAAGAAATTGAAGCCAGAAAATAAGTTGATTTATGATTTTAGCTTAGAAATATTTAATCCATTCCGGTTACTCAATTATATACCGGTAAAATCAGTTTAGCTCGACATACTAATTAAAATAAACATGAATGCAAATAAACAATTAAACATAAATTCAGACATAATAAAAGAAAAAAAACAATTGCTATAAATTGAAATGATAAAAACCTGGTAAATGCGGTCTAAGCAATTCCTCCACAAATCGGCAGGCTTTTGCTTGAATGAATGGAAAGAACAAATGATGAAGGCAGGAAACAAAAAAATTAAACTAAGGTGCAATAGTCCCTCAATGTGAGAAACTATTACTTTGTTCGGTAATAAGGGACAAGGAAAATGGTAAAGGAAACAAAACAAAACAAGAATGAAATTCTGGAAATAATTCTGCAGCAATACGGTACTTCGGAAAGGAAAATTGTGACCCCTTGTTCTTGAAATCCTTCTCATATATATAACCTCAGCTATGGCAGTAGTTGGAGAAAATGTAGGAACACCACTTTGTCAGTTACTTGGTTTAGAACCTAGAAATCTTCGGAGAAAATGTAAACGTGTGCAATCTGAAATTCTAAAGCTTCGTGACCACGTCTGTGCTTAACGTATTAATTCTGTTTTGATTTCATGACGATCGTGAAGGAGCTGTGACGGTCGTGATGCATTTGAAATCCATGACGGTCGTAAGGGAGCTGTGACGGTCGTCACACCAGCAAAATGTGATTTCTGCTATTTTCTGCTCTTTTCTTGCTTGTTATGCTTCTTTTATACACTTTGCATACTTTTAACTTGGAAACTGAAATACCTGCAAAAACACTTAAATATTCTCGGAATAATCGGAGATTAGACGGAAATGAAATAAGATTTTAACATAAATCAAAATAAAAAATACGATATGTTTTCGTGTTATCAATATTATTTATTAGTCTAATAATGATACTACATTTTGTTGTGCTATTTGTTGAAGTTTGACTTGTCCTTGGATATATGTTAAAATTATGATGTACATCGTTAAGTTAAATGGAAAAAAACTAATTTGTTTGATTTATGATCTTGTTTGTATTTAAATGATAATTTTAATTTATGTTGACATATCAATGATGTTTTTTTAATGTATTATATTATAGCATTTGATTTGATTTAGTGAATTGTTTATGCTTTGAAGGTTACTTTTATAGATTTTCATATTACGAATTCTAAATTCGAAAGGTAAAAAATAGTCAATCGATTTTGGAATCTGAATGATATTTTTAATTTTAAAAAAAAAAACTAAAAATTAAAAGGGGCAAATATTTTCTCATAAAATTTAAAAAAAAAATAATGAAGACAAATATAAAAACAATTATAATCTTGTAGATGTTAAGATGTGTCCAATTTTTAGATATATAATAATATAATTTTGTTCTACTAGTTTCTAGATTTTTAATTTTTTTTTATAAATATATAGTCATTTTATCACTTATCTATAGGGCTGAAATGAGTCGAGTCGAGTCGAACTCGCCTTAACTCAGTTCGACTCGTTAGGAATTAGCCGAGTTCGAGTTCGAGTTCATCACGAACATTTTTTTCAGCTCAAACTCGACTCGTTAAGAATTGGCCGAGTTCGAGTTCATCACGAACTTTTTTTCAGGTCAAACTCGACTTGTTAGAAGTTCACGAATATCTCGGTTCAACTCGTTAGGTTTATCTTGTTAGGTTCAACTCGCTTATTTCACACTTAAAAGTAATTTTTTAAAGTCTATTTTATATATATATATATATTTGACATTTTAAATTAATATTTTTTAAATAAAAAATATAGTAATAAAATAAAAGTTATAAGATTGGAATTTATACGATGTTAATTTCATTTGTATAATTATTCGTAGAAATATTTTACTCACTTGAGAATATAAATTATCAATTAAAATCGTTAGATTAAAAGAAAACATGAGACTAAGATTTAGAACAAATTTTTAAACCTACTCTTAAAGACAATATAATCTATCTCATATATAATCGAATTGACTCATAAACCTAACGAGTCGAACTATGTATAGTTCAAGTTCAGATCATTTAGTTAACGAACTTAATTTTTAGCTTATATTCAGCTCATTTGGCTCATGAACCTAATTAAATGATTTAATTTTCGAATCGAATTTCAAACTATTTTCAAATTGATTTTGTTCATTGTCAGCCTTACTTATCTACCAATAATTTGTATCATAAATATAGATCTAATTCATATACTTTATTCCATTAAAGAGATGGTATGTTGTCTGACTTGTCTCTCAATACCAATTATTAAATTATTAAAATGTTTGACTTTCATCGTTATTATATATAAAATATTTTTAATATTAAATATATTTTTAAAAATAATTTAATTCATAAATATTACCAAACACACATTAAGTTAGGGAGAGATATGCATCTCGTGTTATAAAGAAGGGAACAAAGAGCATTAACTTGAGAAGGGGTCGCTTCAAATGTAGTTTTAAAAGATGATAAAAACCGTTGTTGTCATTTAATGAAGTACTTGAGGAAATCTCTCGGGTCTTCCGTGGGTTTATTGTTGAGGAGGTGGGAGAAGTAATGGAAACAACCCTCGCACAATTTTATTATATTATTTAAGTTTTTAATTAAAATAAATAAATAAAATTTTATTGCAATAATAAAAAGGTTAATGTTAGCATGATGGAATAGATATAGGTTCTGTTTGATAAAAATAGCGGATAGTTTATAGTTTATGATTAATTGCTTATGACTGATAACTTATTGTTTATAGCTGATGGCTGATGATTTACAACTGATAAGTTAATTGAAGTGTTTGGTAAAATTAACGGTTTAATTAAGTGATAAAATAAAATGACATAAAAAATATTTAATAGTTGTTATTTTATTTTAAATTATAATAAATTATAAATGATAGTAGTGAATTTTAATTAAAATAATAAAGATAAAAGTGGAACAAAAAATGATAAGCTATAAACTATAAGTTAAAATGTTATTTAAAATAACGTCTAAAAAATAAACTATAAAAGCTAATAAAATAAATTATAAACTCGTAATGAAAAAGACAGTTAACAAATAGATTTTTTATTATCATATTAGTTTATAAACTATAAAATATAAGCTACTGGATTCAGAATTACCATTTACTTCTTACTTTTTTTTTTATTGGTAAAATAGTTTGGCAGTTAATCCGACACATCTTAAGCATGTAGGAATAAATAATTTCAATTTTAAATTCAGATTTTAGTTTAACAGCATTTTTAAAATTATGTTTAATTACAGTTTTAATCTCTTTATTTTATTGCATTCACAAAATTTTCATCTATTTTAAATTTAAACAATTTTAATTTTTTTATTTTAAATTATAAATTAATTATCTTTTTATTTTATGAATAAAAATAATTGAACAAACATGACAAATTTTGAGATATAAACATATTGTTTAATTTTATAGATAAAAATATACGATTAAAAAACAAAAATTATTTATGAAAAAATATGAGAAAGACTAAAATTATTTGAATTTAAAATAAAGAGACTAGTTTTGTGTAAAATTAAAGATTAAAACTATAATTTAACCTAAAAATGATCAATTAAGTTGTAATTAAATTGTATTACATTTTAAAAAAAAAATAGTAAATCTTTGTTTATCGGGTCTTTAAAACTATCAATGTAGTTGTATCGTGTTTAAAAAAAACATATATTAAAATTATATATTACCTCAATTGAATACTTTTCAAACACAGAATTACGGAGTAATATATTTTAGGTTTAAATGCACTTTTGGTCCTCATAGTTTAATTTTTTTAAACAATTGATTCCCTTTTTAAAAAATTCAGCTTTTAGGTTCCTTGTTTTGATTTTTTTTGAAAAATTTTGGTCCCCTCCCAATTTAACATATGTGGCGCTCCAAATAATAACATGCAATATTTTTGTTGACCAATTTTGATGACTCAAATGTCAACTCATTTGCCACCTCAATAATATGAATTATAATTTATGAAAATGATTAAATAAAAAATCATATTCATTATATTTTAATTAATAATTATTACTTAATAATTTTAAATATGTTTTTCTTTTAAATTAATTAGTCACTATACTTAATATTAAAGATTTTGGGTTTATCCAATTTAGTCCACACAATCAGTTTTCAATTCAAAACATACTGCAAGAATTAGTATTATAAACACTAAATATTTTTCTAAAGGAAACGATGTGGGACTAATACATATTTTGACTGTTGTGACTATTGTGTGGTTTGCAGTTTCAAATACAGTTTCAATACAGTTTCAAATATTGAAAAAATACCATTTAGGATCTAACACATGGATGATCTCGTCTATTTCAAATTTCAATGATACCAGCATGTGTATGTTGGTTAATAATCCACATAAATCTGTTTTAGCCTTCTCATTTATCTTACTAAAATACCTAGGTTCACCTGAAACAACTCCAATTGAACCAGTTAAGGTAAGACTTTCTGCAACAATAGTTCCTGCTCCCATTGCCATGTAGTATCCTCTACTTGCTGCCACATCAGACATTGAAGTAATAACTGGTTTTGAAGCAGCCACAAGCCTGAATTGTTGTAGTATGTTAATTTGTTTCATAATTTGATGATGTATTTTTCTGTGTGCTCACTAAATCGCAATTATAGGTTGGAGGCTCTGTTAAGTGGCAGAGCCCGCTCTAGGGTACATTAATATGTATGTCTTCTTTTCCCCTCAACATAACAATGAGGATTATTAATGTTATGTAATGTAAATGAATCATACTATTGTCTTAGTAGATTTACAATTGTTTCTAGATGCATTGAAAATTTGAAGTTTCTATGGAAGATTTGCATGGATGGCAGTGAAAAATACTTTGATATTGTATATTCTGGTTAGTCTTTTTCTTTGTGATGATAGTTATATATTCTGTTTATTTCCGATTAAATCTTTGTGTATTCATACTTAACATGAAATTCTGGCCTTCATATGATTCCTAAATTGTTAGACTTAAGAAACAAATCGACAGAATCCTAAATTGTTAAACTTAAGAAATAAATCCACAGAATTCTGAATTGCTTCATTCAAACATATCCACCACCAACCATCACACACGGTCACATATAATTGCCTATATTGCACACGTCCAGTATGAATTATTGTCCCAAGAATGAGGTTGTTGTGCTTTAATCACAATTACAATTGGCGACTCTTTTCTAAATCAAATTGAACTAAATGCTTGAGTAAAAAAGAAGTCAAGATGATGTTAAAGGAAGCATTTTATGCTTCTCTTGATGTAATTTCAAGTCGAGAGGTCATGCAAGCTTTTCAAACAGTGTAAGAATTCATTTTCATTGTTGCTACTTTTTTTAATCATGAAACAGTATGCCATCAAAACATGCTTAGATTATTACATTACTTTATCTGCAGATGATGACATATCAGGAGTCTTGTGAACATTGATAGTCATAAACCACATTGGAGCTGAAGCATTGAGTACAAACTACATTGAAGCAAGAAGTATAACACTAATTCCAAACCAGATTGAATGTTTTGGCTTAGAAAAATGAGCTGCATCAAAAGTTAGCATTGATGAAGATAAGTAATGAAGATAAGTAGTTTAGACCATTATATTTTAATTAGTCCCACATCGTTTCCTTTAGAAAAAAATTTAGTGTTTATAATACTAATTCTTGCAACATATTTTGAATTGAAAACTGATTATGTGGGCTAAAAAGGATAGGTCCGAAACCTTTAATTTTAAGTATAGTGACTAATTAATTAAAAAAAAACATAGTTAAAATTATTAATTAATAATTATTAATTAAAATATATTAATTATTATATTAACCCAATTACTAATGTCACGTAATTAAAATATAATGAATATAATTTTTTATTTAATCATTTTTATAAATTATAATTCACATTATTGATGTGGCAAATGAGTTGGCATTTGAGTCATCAAAATTGGTCAACAAAAACATTGTCATGTCATTATTTAAAGCGCCACATATGCTAAACTGGGAGGGGACCAAAATTTTCCCAAAAAAAATTAAAACAAGGAACCTAAAAGCTGGGTTTTTTTAAAGGGGGGTCAATTGTTTAGGAAAATTAAACTATGGGGACCAAAAGTGTATTTAAGCCAACTTAATTGTTGGTCTTAATATATATATATATATATATATATATATATATATATATATATATATGAGGATTTATATTATGATAATGTTATTTTTATGTGAGAATATGAGAATGAATGTGAATCATTAGATTTAAAATAAATGAGCGAGATTACGTGTCATTTTTATTTTTTTCTCTCCTCCATTATTATAAATGAATTAAATTAAAATATTATATTTTTTACAATTAAAATTCTCTCTCCTCTCACCCATTTATTTTAAATCTAATAGTTCAAATTCATTCTCATGTTCTCACATAAAAATGACATATGTCACATCAGCACCAAGTGTATGCAAGTGGTTTTCTATTTGAGTTTAATTAATGGAACAAATAGAAATGATTAACGTGACACAGTTTGAACAATTAAATGAATAATTTGAAACTTTTTAAAATTGAGGAACCAAAATGGACTCTGAGGTAAAGTTAAAGAACGTAAAAAAGTATTTTTCCTAAAAAGTATTATTTAAATGAAGATTCTTCTAATTATATTGAGCTTATACGTTGATGATTTAAAATTTGGATCAATTCGTTGAGTTTCTTGATTATCTTCTCATTTTTGGTTTCTTCTTGAAACTCAACAAATACAATGTTGTCTTTCGAATTGAGAGTTGGATCAAATTTTTCTGATTCCAATTCTTAATCCTTCGATAGCTGTTAAAAACATAATTTTTAATTTATCTCCAAGAGTTTTAATAGTTGAGTATCATCTATGAGAATTACTCTCATCTTCATTTGACATTTCAACTTCCTGGATTTGTGTGTTCATTCTCTCTTGTTCAATACTTGGAGAAGCTCTATAAATTATTTCAAGAGTGTCTCACACTTCTTTGGAGGACTCACAAGTAAAGAAATAATAAAACCTTGAAACTTAAGTCTTTTATTAAAATATATTTGACTTTTCTCAAATCCTCTTTAGTTCAATCAAAATTGGGTTTATTTACTATTTCATCATTAAAGGATAAGGTATTAATAAACCTACCATTATTTAAAATATCTCACATTTCAAAGTCATTAGCTTTGATAAAAGTTTCAAATATTTCTTTCCATAAGTCAAACCTATCACCATCAAATGGTAGAGGTGTATCCACGAAAATAATCATGTTAAAAATAAAAGTGTTTGTAATTATCATCTTCCTCCTTAAATGATTAGTCTTTAAAAATAATTTAGCCTCTGAGACCACTTGTTGTACATGATACTCCAAACAAAAAGAGGAGGGGTGAATTGTGTAGGTTTAAAAAATCATTTTCAAATTGAAAACTCTAGCAAAAACATAGTTTAAAAACTCTTCTAAAACAAACAAGATAAACATCAACAAAAATAAGAAAATGGAAAAGTAAAGAGTTAGGGGAAGAGAGAAAAGCATTAGAGTTTTGTAGAGGTTCGGTCTAATGAAATTACATACTCTCTCTCTCCCCCCTCCCCCCCCCCCCCCCCCCCAAGAATTCCTTCTTAAGAGTTTACAATATAATGAGAGCTTTTGACACTATTTGACTTGAACCTCCTTAACAAGGTTTGGAGTTTTTCAATGGATAATTTTCCAACCAACCTGGAGTTTTAACTATAGAGACCTTCAAAACCAACTTAAATCTTTTAAAAACATACTAAACTCACAATCCGACTGAGAGTTTTAACTATGGAGACCTCCCCAACAAAAAAAAAGGTTTTACTTGGTTTACCTAAACAACCAAAAAAGATTTTAATCTCACAACCAAAACAAATTTTCTCTCAATGAGAAATTATAAAAATGCCCTTACGCCAAACTAAAAATACCTCACAGATATAAAAACTTGCTCTCAAAATTGGTAAGAAAAATGTGAGAAAATAAATAGATAAAAAGGATAGTGATGGAAAGGTATCTCAAATACCTTTTCAAGTGTATAAGAAATGAGAAACAAGTCCTCTATTTATAGTACAAATTTGGCTTTAAAAGGAAAAGATCCATGGGGATTTTTAATGCTAATAAATAATTTGGAAGTTCGCATAATCGATTATATAGTCTAAAAAATGGAAGGTTTTCAAAAGATTCATTGCATAATCGACTATTAACCATAATAGTTAATTATTGAGGTGTTGCAAAAGTAATAATCGATTATGCCTAAGGGCTAATAGAATATCTAGTGGCAAAACCCTTCATAAACAAATTTTCAAGTTCTTAGTTAATTAGCTAGGCACAAAAACACTTTTTTGTTGATTTAAATGAAAAAAAAAAAGTCTCCAAAGGTTGAAAGTGCGTGTGTGATTTGCCTTAGCAAAATTGAGAGCTAGTCTTATACCTTTATAGAAACATATCACTTGATCTAAACTTTGAGAGCTTTCACACTTTATCTCTTTCACAACTCTAAAGCTTCTGGTTCCTTGCCATATATATTTGACTTTAGCTTTTCATTGGAACCTTGAATCTTCGTCTGATGAGTTTTGAGATAATTTCTTCAAGACGGACACCATCATCAAACAACTATTTGATCAGATATATTCACTTACTTCACCAAGCGACGCTTAAGATAAGGTGTGGTCCTACAATGATATTGTTCCGGTCTGGCCCAATGACTAGGCATGGCCCAATCCACTTCTTCTCCCAGAACGACCGAATTGCCTAGGTCCAACCAATTTGGGGCAGAATTTACCTTTCTGCCCCCTACCGGGGAAATATGGTCAGATGACCCCAATGGTCACCTGCCTCTCCTCGGTAGTTCCTGCCCGTCATGCACGATTCCACCATCCAGAAACAGTCACGACGCCAGTGCCCGCAACTGCAGCTTTGCCCGTGGCAACGGCTAGTTTCGGGCACCTCTCCCCGTCCCAACGACTAGTTTCTGGAAGTTACATATTCTTCGGGAAACAATTATTATGCCCCAAAAATAGGGATTGTTGGCCACGTGATGGGGCACTATAAAAACCCTCTCATTTGAGAGGGTCGGGTATTTGAAATCATCCTACGAAACACATACTTTGTACTTGCCCCCTCTCTCTCTCTATCTATCTATCTATCTATCTATCTATCTCTTCCGATTTTTACTTTAGCATCAGAGTGCCTTGCAGGTACAACCCCTTCCTCATCTCTCACACCCAGCATTGCAGACGTCATCTTTGGCCCACTTCAGGTTCTGATCAACCTTCAAGATTAGTGGCACCGTCTGTGGGAACTTCTGTTATCCCCGTCTTTCTTCCATCGTAGATTCAAGACCAAAACAACCATTTTTCCAAGATTTCGATCATGGAAAGCCAAGATCACGTTCATGATGCTCGTAACTCTGCTTTTCTCCCCGTCAGCAAGACTGATACTGACGAAGCTGGACCCTTCCTTGGAGGCAACGCCCCTTCCCTCTCATGCTCATGTTGATCTTGTTGAGGAACCCACGCCCTCCCTGGACCACCAGCATGTTCCTGTTCCGCCCAACATCGACCCGGTCGTGGCGTCCCTTCTTGAAAACCTCAACAAAACCAACCTCCTAATCCTCTAACAAAACGCGAGGATTGGGGCCCTAGAGGAGTCTAGTCGGCCAAGATCCCCTCCACCGAGAAAAAGCGCTGAAGATCCCGAAGTCCACCTCTCCGACGTGAAAGAGACTTTCGAGCACCGCCTAAGCCAGAGTCCCATGCCATCAAGAAGCGTGACCACATCGCCCCACGGAGCCAATACTCCCCGGGAACCAAAAGGACCAAGAGAGACCAGCGTTCGCCTCCGCCCAGATCCAAGGGCCGGGTACAAACCCCGTATCCCCGCAGAAATCATTGTCTTATACTTGAGCCAAGCACACGCTCCCTGTCATGGTCCATCAGCAGCAGCGACGACGAGCCTCGCGGCCTGTTGTCTCAGGAAATCATGGATATGCGCCTCCCCAAGGGACTGGAGAAACCACCGTCTCTGGGCACCTACGATGGTACAACGGATCCTGACGAGCACATCGAGAATATCGATGGTTTGCTCGACTATCGTGGCGTTCGGGGCGCCATCAAATGTAGATTGTTCCCTACCACGCCCAGGAAGGGAGTGATGACCTGGTACAAGAAGCTCCCCGACGAATCCATCACCTCGTGGAGACAGTTTGGGAGAATGTTCTCCAGACACTTCATGGCATCCCGCCGCCACCCGAAGACCGAAGCCTCCCTTGAGGCCATAATTCAAGGGAAAGACAAGCCTCTCCGAGCCTACATTGAGAGGTTCAATAAAGACGCAGTACGGGTCTCAACGACTGATGACATGAAGAAGTTTTTGCTCGAACGAGGACTTCGTCCCTGGACAGAATTTGCCATAGCAGTTGGCATTGAAACTCCGCGAACCCTAGACGCCTTCCTCCTCAAGGCGCAAGCATATATTCAGTATAACGAGAAAGAAGCTGCCAGCTCCGCCCGAGACTCATGGCACCAAGAGAGTGCCCGGACCTCCAAGCATGATGATCCCTCGACATCTCGTCGAGGAGACTAAAGACGCGAGGACCGCCCCCGGGAATCCTGGGACAACAAAGGACCCTCCGATCATTTTCATGAGTATACTCCCCTGACCGCCTCCAGGGAGAAAATCCCCTCCGAATGCGCCAACGCAGAGTTTAAATAAGTAGGGGTCTGATTCCCTAAGCAGATTTCGGCCAAGCCGAATACTAACAAGTCAAAATATTGTCGTTTTCACAAAAGCCACGTGTAGCGAGCGATTTTTGTCAGTGACGCGACCACCTTATTGCTGCTGGGGTTGGGTTTTCCTCCTCGAGGAGAAAGGGGGTGCTACTTTCTAATTTCTTATTTATACCGTGAAGATGGAAGGGAAATGGAAGGTATCTAAAACTAACCTTGCACGCGAATGTTTAACTGAACAAACGCTTAAAGAGATTGAGGGCTCTGGGGTCAGGTTATACAATGGGCACTTGTCAGTTACGCATCATATATGTGGTTATCCACAGGATATTAGCTTTAGGTTTCACTTTATACTTGATGGTGTTTATCCGTTAATGGGTTTGGGAAAGTTTCTTGGGAAATGAGACAGGGAGAGTGAGTTTTTGTTGATGTTTTTGGAAGGTGTTGGACCTAAGTTTTGATTGATGTAAGAAGGTATTGGACCTAGAGTTTTTTATTAGTATGCTCGCTAAGATTTCGCAATCTTATGCTTACGTATTCCCGTTTAAAACGAAACAGGGAAATCAGAGCAATCATAGTTCCTCCTATTCTAAGGGAGGAAAAAGATGTTTTGGTGTCTTGTTCAAAGCCCAAGACAGAGGCTAAACGGAGTATTTGTGTCTTGTTTAAAGCCCAAGATTGAAGCTAAAAGGTTGACTGAAAGATAGTTTGTCATCTCTAAAGAGTGATTGTTGATTTTTGTGTGCCTTGATCAAAGCCCAAGGTTGAAGCTAAGAGGTTGATTGACTCCACTGGGGAAGTCCTTATACAAAGCCGAAGAGGAGGTTGTATGAGACTGACTCAGCAAGAGAGTGGATATATTGGTGTCTTGTATAAAGCCCAAGACGGAAGCAAAAAAAAAAGAGACTGACTATTTGGGGATATCATTATATGAAGCCTAAGAGGAGGCTAACTCTGCTGAGGAGGTACTTATCTGTCTTGTATAAAGCCCAAGATTGAGACGAAAAGGGTTTGACTCAATAAGAGAGTGTTTTTTATCTGTCTCGTACGAAGCCCGAGATTGAGGCTAAAAAGGGTTGACTCAACAAGAGAGTACGAAAAGGTGATTGA
>JALAZF010001307.1:0-5000 GCA_022829125.1 Lathyrus tuberosus
AATTGAGAGACATTTTTAGAGAGAGCAAGAATTCTTCCTATTTCTCAGATTCCTGGACACAATTCCATTCAGCCATATCTGTCATTCACATTTTTTTCCATCAAGAGAGTTTTATCAAACTCTTAGACTCCAGAATTTGGAGTATCCTAGTTTCACGCGGTTTAACAAGATATTTCACGATCAAGAATTTTGTCTTATTTCTACTAGCGATCCTTATATATCGTATTAACAATCGAAGGATGATCGAAAAAAAAAATATTTATTTGACAGGGCTTCTTCCTATACAAATAAATTCCATTGGATCCGGGAATGATCCAATGGAAGACTCAAAAGATTCGTTCAATATCAATAGGTTGGTCATGACTAGGTTGATTGTTCCGCTCCTGTCTGGTCCAAAAGAAAAAAATATCTCTGAGAGAGATAATTGTTCTTTTTTCGCCGACAGATGGTCAGAACTTCATCTGGATTTGAATCCTACTGAGAAGTCCGCTCAAGATCTGAAATTATTTAAAAAGAAGAAGATGTTTCTTTTGTTCTTTCGAGGCAATCGGAAAATAAAGAAATAGCCAATATAGTTAAGATAATCATGTATTTACAAAATAATGTCTCAATTCATCCTATTTCATCCGATAGAGGATGTGATAGGGTTGCAAAGGATAAACTTTTGACAGTTCAAAATCATATTTCATTCTTGAACAAAAATCTAGTTTTTAGTTTATTTGATCTATTCCATGACCGGAATAGGGGGGGGTACTTGTTACAGCGCGATTTTCAATCAGAAGAGAGATTTCAAGAAATGGCAAATCTATTCAATCTCTCAATAACTAAGCCGGATCTGGTGTATCGTAATGGATTCTCTTTTTCTATTGATTTGTCGAAAATGGATGATAAACAATTAGTAAATCAAGTATTCAACTCCAGGGATGAATCAAAAAAGAAATCTTTATTGGTTCTGCCTCGGCTTTTTTACGACGCGAATGAATCTTTTTATCCAAAGATCATAAAAAAAATGGGTCCAGACCTCTTGTGGGAATTCTTTTCAAGGTAATCGATTCAATCGCAACTTAGAATATGTAATTCAAAGGGATGAAAATGATATTCTGAATCATATACCTCTAAGGAAACACATGATCAATCAACGTTTCTCAAATTGGAAAAAAGAGTCAGAAGAAATGCTTTGATCCTCTTCTTTTTATTTATCGAACCAAGAGATCCGTGAATAAGGATCCAAATACAGATAAATACAAATGGTCCAAGGGGAGCAAGAATTTCCAGGAACATTTGGACCATTTCATTTCTGAGGAGAATAGCCGTTTTCAAGTAGTGTTCGATCGATTACATATGAATTCATATTCGATTGATTGGTCTGAGGTTATCGACAAAAAAGATTTTTCTAAATCACTTTGTTTGTTTTTGTCCAAGCTTCTTCCCTTTTTCTCGAACTCAGTTCCCTTTTTCTCTAACTCAGTTCCTTTTTTCTTGGTGAGTTTCGGGAGTATGCCCGTTCATAGGTCCCAGATCCATATGGATGAATTGAAACGTATGAATGATGCACTCGGGAATCAGTTGTTAGAATCAATGGGTCTGCAAACGGTTCATTTGAAAAAAAAGAAAGCCCTATTATTGGATGACTATTATACTTCTCAAAAATCGAAATTATGGATCAATGAGATAGCAAATCAAGACAATTGGCTGAATCCTGTGAAATGTTTTCATAGAAGTTCATTGATTTCCTCTTTTTATAAAGTAAATCGACTTCGATTCTTGAATAATCCAAATAACTTCTCTTTCGATTGTAAGAAAAGATTCTCTTTTTATGGGGAAAGGTCCTGTAATTATGATTTTTTGTATGAACAATTCCTCAATGTCTTGTTCAGTCGAAAGAAAGTATTTTCTTTTGGCGGCGGCAAAAAAAAACATGTTTTTTTTGGACAGAGATACTATTTCACCAAGCGAGTTAGAGGTCTCTAACATATTGGTAGCAAATAATTTTTCGCAAAGTGGTGATGACGGATATGACTTGTACAAATCTTTCCATTTTCCAACTCGCGTTCCTAGAGCTATTTACTCGATCGCGGACATTTCTGGAACACCTCTAACAGAGGAAGAAATAGTGAATTTTGAAAGAACTTATTGTAATCGTCTTTCCGCTATTAATCTGTCTGATCCAAAATGGAAAAAGTTGCATAAGTATTTGGATTTCGATTCAAACATAGATTTGCTTGACACTGATTTGCGTGACACTCTATATACTCTATATTCTGAGAAATTTTTACCATCCGAAAAGAGGAAAAAAAAACCTCTAAAAAAATTCCTTAAAAAAGGGCGGATGTATAGAAACTTTCCAAGAAAGAGTAGTTTTTCAACCGTTCTCTCCAAATTGAAGCCATTATACCCGTATATAATACCGTCGCTCCTTACCACGACAGGGCAAAAAAATCTACTTTTACTATTTATACAGACTTTTTCAGACCTATTTGTGATACTAAAGAAGAGTCCTAAATGGAAAAAAATGTTATCTATTTTGCCTAATCTTATCCATGGAGCCAAGGCAATTCTTCGGAAAAAACTGGGTCTGGAACAACGGAATCGTATAAGTGAGATTTGGAGTAAGTGTTTACATGAGTGTCTTGTAGAGGTGTACGAAAAAGATCTTCTTCACACAAATAATGAGTCACCATTCATATCGACACATCTGAGATCACTAAATATTGAGGAGTTCCTGTTTTCAATCCTTTTACTTCTTCTTATTACTGGATATTTAGTTCATACACATCTTTCCTTTGTTTCTCGATTCTCTAATGAGTTACAGACAGAGTTCGAACAGGTCAAATCGTTGATGATTCCATCCTACATCATTGAATTGCAAAAACTTCTGGATAGGTATCTTACATCAGAACAAAATTATTTCTGGTTACAGTATATTTTTCGAATGGCTCTAAAACAATTCGAAAATTTTCGAGAAGAAAGACGAGGTTCGCCTTCTGGCAGCAACATACCAAGGGGTGAAGGTTTGAATCGCATGAATTTCATAAGGATTATACCAAATCCCATCAATCGAATCGCGTTTTTGAAAAATACGAGACATTTAAGTCATACAAGTAAAAAAATCTATTCATTGATAAAAAAAAGAAAAAACATGAATAGTGATTGGATTGATGATAAAATAGAATCCTGGATCGCGAATAGTGATTTAATTGCTGATAAAGAAAGAGAATTCTTGCTTAACTACTCGACCTTAACGACAGAAAAAAGGATGGATCAAATTTTAGTGAGTCTTACTAATAGTGATGAGTTATCAAAGAATAACTCTGGTTATCAAATGATTGAACAACCGGGAATAATTTACTTACGATATTTAATTGACATTCATAAAAAGGATCTAATGAATTATGAGTTCAATACATCCTGCTTAGCAGAAAGACGGGTATTCCTCGCTCATTATCAGACAATCACTTATTCAGAAATCCCATGTCGGGCTAGTTGTTTGGATTTCCCATCTCCTGGGAAACCCTTTTCGCTACGCTTAGCCCTATCCCCTTCTAGGGGTATTTTAGTGATAGGTTCTATAACAACTGGACAATCCTATTTGCTCAAATCTTTAGCGACAACCTCCTATGTTCCTTTCATTACAGTATTTGTAAACAAGTTCCTGGAGAACTTTCCTAAGGGTTTTGATACGGGTTATGATGAGGACGATCTTTTTGATCAAAGAGAGGGTACCATTTACAGTCTTTTACCGGATTACGAGGGTAGTTGCTATAATCCAGAGATTTATGAAAGGGATCATAGCGACGATTTCGAGCGTAAGCTTGATAGCCGATTGAAGTTTCTAAGTATGGAGGATCCGGTATCTAGCGATATCATACCGGAAAAGGAACTAGACCGGTTTTATCTCACAATTCAATTCGAATTAGTAAAAGCAATGTCTCCTTGCATAATTTGGATTCCAAACATTCATGATTTCGATAGGAAGGAGTCAGATGACTTATCGCTGGGTATATTAGTGAACTCTCTTTCCAGAGATTCTGAAAACGGTGCTACTAGCAATAATCTTGTTATTGCTTCTACTCATATTCCACAAAAAGTAGACCCTGGTTTAATAGGGCCGAATAAATTAAATACATGCATTAAGATCCGAAGGCTTCTTATTCCACAACAAAGAAAGCACTTTTTTACTCTTTCATATACTAGGGGATTTCACTTGGAAAAGCAAATATTCAATACTAATCGATTGGGGTCTATAACTCTAGGTTCTAATGTACCTGATCTTGTAGCACTTACTAATGAGGCGCTATCGATTAGTATTATACAAAAGAAATCTATTCTAGACACTAATATAATTCGATCTGCTCTTCATAGACAAACTTGGGATTTTAGATCTCATATAAGAGAGATTCAGGATCATGGGATCCTTGTTTATCAGATAGGGAGGGCTCTTTCACAAAATCTACTTCTCAGTAATTGCTCTATAGATCCTATATCTATCTATATGAAGAAGACATCATGTCAGGAGGGGGATCCTTATTTGTACAAATGGTACGTCGAACTTGGAAGAAGCATGAAGAAATTAACTATACTTCTTTATCTTTTGAGTTGTTCTGCCGGATCGGTCGCTCAAGACGTTTTCTCTCTACCTGGACCTAATGAAAACAATGATGGGATCACTTCTTATAGACTCCTTGAGAATGATTCTGATCTAGTTCATGGGCTATTAGAAATAGAGGGTGCTCTGCTGGGACCCTCCGAGACAGGAAGTCGGTTTGATAATGATGGAGTGCTGTTGCTTCTTCGGTCCGAACCAAGAAATCCCTTAAAGATGATTCAAAATGGGTCTTCTTCTATCGTTGATCATAGATTTCTCTATGAAAAATATGAATCGGGGTTCGAAGAAGGGGAAGGAGTCGCAGTCTACGACCCGAAACCGCTAGAGGGAGAGCTAGCGGAGGATTTATTCAATCCCATACTTTGGGCTCCTAGACTGTGGCGCCCTTGGTGCT
>JALAZF010001307.1:17500-27233 GCA_022829125.1 Lathyrus tuberosus
AAAAGTAATTAGTATTTTCATCATGAAAAGATATTTTTGACTAGTAATTATTCCAAAAAAAACTATCAATTCTGCAACAAAACCGCTCATGCCAGGCAATGCAAGAGAAGCCATTGATAAGATAGTGAAAATAGTGAATATTTTTGGCATTGGGATAGCCATTCCGCCCATTTCGTCAAGATAAAGAAGACGCAGTCTATCATAACTAGTTCCTGCCAAGAAAAAAAGGGCAGCGCCAATAAATCCATGAGATATTATTTGTAAAATGGCCCCGTTGAGACCAGTATCACTTATAGAACCAATTCCTATAATTATAAAACCCATATGAGATACGGAAGAATAAGCTATTCTTTTTTTTAGATTCCGTTGACCAAAAGATGTTGAAGCGGCATAGATTATTTGAATACAACCTAATATCATTAACCAGGGGCAAAATATGGAATGAGCGTGGGAAAAAAATTCCATATTAATTCGAACCAACCCATATGCTCCCATTTTTAATAAGATTCCGGCTAAAAGCATACAAGTGCTGTAATGTGCCTCTCCGTGGGTATCTGGTAACCATGTATGTAAGGGTATAATCGGCGATTTGACAGCAAAAGCAATAAGAAATGCCGTATAGAATATTATTTCTAGTGCCACGGGATATGATTGATTAATTAATGTTTCAAAATTAAATGTTGGTTCATTAGAGCCATATAAACCAATACCCAGAATTCCCATTAATAAAAAAACAGAAGCTCCTGCAGTGTACAAAATAAACTTTGTAGCTGAATACAAACGTTTCTTTCCCCCCCACATGGATAAAAGTAGATAAACGGGAATTAATTCCAATTCCCACATGATGAAAAAAAGTAAAATGTCTCGAGAAGAAAATGGTCCTATTTGACCGCTATACATTGCTAACATAAGGAAATAGAATAATTGGTATTTTCGAGTAACCGGCTGAGCTGCTAAAGTGGCTAAAGTAGTTATCAATCCTGTCAGTAAAATAGGTCCTATAGAGAGTCCATCTATTCCTAATCTCCAGTAAAAATCAAAAAAATGGATCCATTTATAATTCTCCGTCAGTTGAATTAGTGGATCATCCAATTGGAAATGATAACAAAATGCATAGGTTGTTAGAAGGAGATCGATTAAGCATATACAAATGCTATACCACCTAATTACCTTATTTCCCCTATGAGGAAATAAGAAAATTAAGGAACCTGCGGCTATTGGGAAAACAACAACTATTGTTAACCAAGGAAAATAATTCGTGATAAAAATAAGATACACTTGGGCCAGAAAAGCCCGTGCTCAAAATAGAATTTTTTTCTTTTTTATTTTGAGCACGAGTTTTTGCCAGTAAAAAACGTATTCGTGTGGTGTTTTTTGAAACGAATCAATAAGCGAGACCCATACTTCGAGTTGTTTCATGCCCCAAATAAACTCGAACACTTAAGAAATCCGTCGGACAAGCGGACTCACACCTCTTACAACCAACACAGTCCTCTGTTCTTGGGGCAGAAGCTATTTGCTTAGCTTTACATCCACCCCAAGGTATCATTTCTAATACATCGGTGGGACAGGCTCGGACACATTGAGTACATCCTATACATGTATCATAAATCTTTACTGAATGTGACATTCTCTATAGTAATTTTGGATGCTCAAAAATGCAAATTATCGATCTAGTAAACTCGTAAATGAATCGTATATTTATATACCAGATGAATCAATGATTTGTGATAATATTATTAACTGTTAATAAAAAAAAGGCGTCTACATAAATTTAGAAGAGGGAATAAATAGAAGAGGACCAGGATACTTTCATTTCTTATGATTTAGGCAATGCAAACATGATATGATCATAAGTTGTGTCGAATAAATACTCAAATGAATTGATTAGATTAATATTACACTATTTGAAATTCGACTTGATTATGATAGGATTAATGCTATTTATTCAACAAATTCGATTGATTGATACGGGTTGATTTTCTGTTACGAGCAATTGAGGAAACAATAGCCAGTCCGATAGCCGCTTCAGCGGCTGCAATAGCTATAACAAAAATTGAAAAAATATTTCCTTTTAATTGGCGATTATCAAAAAAATCAGAAAAAGTTACTAGATTTATATTAACTGCATTCAGTATAAGTTCAAGACACATAAGGGCTCTAACCATATTTCGGCTCGTGATCAATCCATAGATACCAATAGAAAATAAATAGGCACTCAAAACAAGTACATGTTCGAGCATCATTGACCAACTCCTTATAAATTTGGATTCATTAACAAAAGAATATATTGGCAATAAAAAAAAAAGAATTTCTACATAAAAACTCTTTCACTTCACATAGAATTCGACAGAAATGAATGTGAGAAAATTGAAAAAAAAAAAAAAGAATCTTGATTTCTATTACTAGTTCTCTAAAGATTTATTACTGGCGAGCTACGACAATTGCACCTATCAAAGAAACTAAAAGAATTATTGAAATTAGTTCAAATGGAAGAAAAAAATCTGTTGATAAATGAATTCCAATTTGTTGACTAGTACTTATCAAATCTTGCTCAATAATCTGATTTGGTCTTGTAGTCCAAATAATTCCGTACCATGATGTATCTGAAATAATAGTGATTAATGAAACAAAAATACTTGTACAAACTATCAACGTAATTCCATCCCCTACGGTCCAAAGATTCAAATCTTGGTAATATTCGGAACTATTCATGAACATTACAGCAAATATGATTAAAATGTTAATAGCTCCCACGTAAATAAGTAGCTGTGATGCAGCTACAAAATGCGAGTTTGCTAAAATATATAATAAAGATATACAAACAAGAACCAGTCCCAATGAAAAAGCAGAAAAAATGGGGTTGGTAAGTAATACTACTCCTAAACTTCCTAATATAAGACCCGATCCCAGAAAGACTAAAAGAAAATCGTGCAGCGTTTCAGGCAAATCCATTATATGTAATAAAAAAAAAAGACAAAGAAATCGAAATTTCATGACCTTATTGATATGACCAGGAAAAAATTTTTATATACTTCAATTTTTCTTTGCATTGAAAAACCTAAGTAGTTTAAATTGATATAGTTATGGTTATATAATCAATGTCATTCCACTCTTGATACGAAAGAAAGAGTAGTTTGAAACGATATTAAAACTCAAGTATAAAGGTAGATAGAACATATATAACCATTGAAAATCTTATTGAAATTCAAAAATATTTTCAATTTCGATAATATATTTATATATTCTATTGAAGAATATAGTTCTCTAATAATTATCGAATATTTCTACTAATATGATATCGACTATATTCTTCATTTTTTATACAATTTTTGAAAATATTTGATTTTGATTATTCTATTTATATCTATTCTATAATATAGCAATATATAGAATATTCGTTTTTTTTTTTTTTATTTATTTTTTTTTAAGAATTGTATTTTATTGAATTAAAAAAAAATGTCTTTTTTGATTTGAATTGTTCGAATTGTATAATCATCAATTATTGACATTGGTAAACGGCCCAAAGCAATTTGATTATAATTCAATTCATGACGATCATAAGTTGAAAGTTCATATTCTTCAGTCATTGATAAACAATTTGTTGGACAATACTCAATACAGTTACCACAAAAAATACAGATTCCGAAATCAATACTGTAATTTAGCAATCGTTTCTTTCGAATATCCGTTTCCATTTTCCAATCAACAACGGGTAAATCTATAGGACATACACGAACACATACTTCACAAGCAATGCATTTATCAAATTCAAAATGGATTCGACCGCGGAAACGTTCTGATGTGATTAATTTTTCATAAGGATATTGAATAGTTACAGGTAAACGATTTGCGTGAGATAAGATAATCATGAAACTTTGACCAATGTACCTTGCAGCTCGTACTGTTTGTTGACCATAATTCATGAACCCAGTTACCATAAGGAACATATTGTAAATATCTATGAATAGTATAGTTTTGTTTGATTTCTTTCTCTTATTTGAGACAAGTAATGAATATAGAACATCTTTTACAGCGAAAACAATTGAGACGAAGTTGTTAATAATAGATTACCGAGAGAAATCGGTAAAAGAAATTTCCATCCAAGATTTAATAATTGATCCATTCTTAGCCTCGGCAAAGACCATCTTGTTATGATAGAAACGAATAAGAAAAAATAGCTTTTAGAAAATGTAATAAAGAGATCAATTGTAGTTCCAAAAACTCCGTACGTTTTATTTATTTCAAAAAATTCAGAAACAAATATGTACGGAATAGAAATATTGGAACCGCCCAAGTAAAGAACTGTTACAAATAATGAAGAAATGAAAAGGTTTAAATAGGAAGCAACGTAAAATAAACCAAATCGAATACCTGAATATTCTGTTTGATAACCAGCTACTAATTCTTCTTCTGCTTCTGGTAAATCAAAAGGTAATCTTTCACATTCTGCTAGCGAAGAAATTAGAAAAACGATGAAACCGATAGGTTGACGCCACAAATTCCAACCCCAAAAACCATATTTTGATTGCGCATTAACTATATCAACTGTACTTAAACTGTTAGATAATCCTAGTCGGTGATAACATTCCTGTTCCCATCTCTATTACAGAACCGTACATGAGATTTTCACCTCATACGGCTCCTGGAAAGCCTTAAGTAAATCTAAGGACCGGGTCGATTATTTATCTCTTGATATATCCCTAAGATATAGAAGATGAAAATCTATCGAACGGTTCTGAATTAGACCAATTCAATTCTGTCTGTTCTAGAAATAAGAAAGAGAAATCTATTTTCCAATTAAAGCACTTCTGAATTGATCTCATCCCTAAAAAATACAAATTTGTTGAGTAATAACTGAATTCTTCAATAAAATACTCTTTTATAATTCTCAATAACCCTCATGATTTTGAATGACGAAAAAGAATTACACATTCGTTTCTTAATTATGATGTGAATTTTATCTCCATGAATATGGATATAAGAAATCAAAAACGAAAAATAGATTTCTCTTTCGTTTTTGATTTCTTCTTTTTTTCGTTCCTATTCTTCTTTTTTGTGCTATGAAAAAGGGACCTCCAAAAATTGGAAAGGATTTTTTCGTTCCTGATAGTCATTTATTTAGTGAGTGAATGGAAGCATACTCTGGATCGGAGTTGTGGGGAGTACTGCTTTCTTTTTTCTACCAAAAAAAAGCCCCCAATTAGTATTCTTTTTATATTCTGCGTAAATTGTCTTTTGGATAATTTACAAAATCTGTGTTACTAATCCTTTGTGTATCTTGGTGTTTCTAACCATCCAGTCTTTTTTATTAACCCCCTTTATTTATTTTTATATAGCTATGATAATTCATAAAAATGGTAACTAAAACTCAATAAGGTTGGTCTTTTGAGACCGCTTCAAAACAGGATGACAAATTATCCAATCTTGGGTTAAATGTCCTCTTCTGTTTATAATTTTATTTCATTCTTATACATAGAAAATGAGACTCAATATTTTGACTGCCCTTATAAAATCATCATACTATCTATTAACTAGAAGGAATCTAGTATTCTGAAATTAGATTCAATATAAGCTGTTTTATTTTACTCATATAACTATCTAATTTAGTTCTTCAATCAGAATTTTGAAAAAGAAAATAAAGATAATGAAGGTTTCTATTCAATTTATTTGCTATATAGTACTATATAGAAATTATAGTACTATATAGAAATATAGTACTATAAAGAGAGGAGCATAGCAATAGAATAGCATCAAATAGCTTTTTCGGTTTCAACGAATCGCACGTAGAGATATTGATAAGACACATAGAGTTAATGGTATTTCATAACTAATCGATTGAGCAGCAGCTCGTAGACCACCCAAAAAGGAATATTTATTATTTGAGCCATATCCTGACATAAGAAGTCCAATGGGAGCAATACTCGAAATAGCAATCCATAAAAAAACACCCATATTGAAATCTGATAAAACAACGTTATAGCCAAACGGAATTACTGAATAACTTATTAGAATGGATATGACTGATATGGATGGTCCGATACTGAATAAATTAATATCTCCCCTAGATGGAATAAGATTCTCTTTGAATAGTAGTTTTGTTCCGTCTGCTAGAGCTTGAAGAATTCCAAAAGGACCAGCATATTCAGGTCCAATACGCTGTTGTACCCCTGCAGATATTTCTCTTTCTAACCATACAATTGCTAGTACACTTATGGTAATTCCCAAGACAAGAATCAAAATTGGTAAAAGTATCCATAGAATTCCATAGACCTCTTTGAACGATTCCAATCCGGAAAAGGAATTTATATCTGGGACTTCCGTTGTATCAATTATCATTTCAACGATCAACTTCTCCCATAATGATATCTATGCTACCTAGTATTGTCATAATATCAGCCAATTTCATTCTTTTAACTAATTGAGGAAGAATTTGCAAATTGATAAAACCAGGTGGACGAATTTTCCATCTCCAAGGAAAACCATTCTGATCTCCTATTAGAAAAATTCCTAATTCTCCCTTGGGGGCCTCAATTCTCACATAAAGTTCTTGTTTCGGCAATTCAAAAGTAGGAGACGATTTTTTACCAATGAATCGATATTCAAAATCATTCCATTCTGGCTCCTTTTCTCTATCAAAGCAGCGAATTTCCAAATTTTCATAAGGCCCCCCTGGAATTCCTTCCAAAGCCTGTTGAATTATTTTTATGGATTCCACCATTTCACCAATTCGAACTAAATAACGAGCTAATGAATCTCCTTCTTTTTGCCATTGAACTTCCCAATCCAGTTCCTCGTAACACTCATAATTATCAACTTCACGTAGATCCCATTGTATTCCGGAAGCCCGAAGCATCGGTCCTGATAATCCCCAATTTATAACTTCCTCTCTACCAACAACACCCACTCCTTCAACCCGTTCTAAAAAAATGGGATTTCGCGTAATAAGTTTTTGATATTCAATAACCCTTGTTAAAAAATAATTGCAGAAATCCAAACATTTATCTATCCAACCATAAGGTAGATCAGCCGCTACTCCCCCAATACGAAAAAAATTATGCATCATTCTCATACCTGTGGCAGCTTCGAATAGATCATATATTAATTCTCTTTCTCTAAAAATATAGAAAAAAGGGGTTTGTGCACCAATATCTGCCATAAAAGGTCCCAGCCATAGTAGATGAGAAGCTATACGACTTAACTCCAACATAATTACTCGTATATAGCTGGCTCTTTTAGGTACTTGAATATTTCCCAATTGTTCCGGTCCGTTTACAGTTATTGCTTCTGTGAACATAGTAGCTAAATAATCCCAACGTGTTACATAAGGCAGATATTGTATAATTGTTCGGTTTTCCGCTATTTTTTCCATACCTCTGTGTAAATAACCCAATATTGGTTCACAATCAATAACATCTTCACCATCCAGAGTAACAATAAGTCGCAGAACACCATGCATCGATGGGTGTTGAGGCCCCATATTTACTATCATGAGGTCTTTTCTTGTAGCTGGGACATTCATAGGTTTTTCCTCGATTCATTCTTCCATGAATCGTTCAAAAAAAAGTGAATCAAAATTCAGTATCTAAGAAATCGAATAATTGAAAATGATTCTTGAAATTAGCTACTTTGTGAATCCCGAATACCCAACCGATTTATTAAATTTTTATAACGTATTTTGTTTTTCTTTGACAAATACGACAATAGTCGTTGCCGTTTTCCCAGAATTATACGTAAACCTCTTTGAGATAAATAGTCTTTTGGGTGTAATTCAAAATGTGAAGTAAGTCTTCGTATCTTATTAGTTAAGTTGAATACTTGAAATTCAACCGATCCCGGGTTTTCTTCTTCTTTTTTTTTTTGTGAAATGACAGGTATAAATGAATTTTTGATCATAAAATGAAAGCTTTCCCCCCCTCCTTTTTTGGTAGATATTTTTATTGATCAGTAATAGTAATGACACTTATTTTGCATTTTTTATATGAAATTTTCTCTTCATTTATTTAACAAATCTGAATTTCTTTTTTTTTTTTTTTTTCAAATTCATTATTACGGAATGTAATTCAAATAGATAATAAATAGTATATTTATGGATTCATAAAATGAATAAAATCTATTGTATTTTCAAAATAAAAATAAGACAATAGATTTTATTCATTTTTCGATGGATTTGTTTCTATATAATGGAGACAGCATTGAATTGACTCCCACAATGCGTGTGGGCGTTTATTTTATTTATCTATAAATATATATATATAAATGTTCACATATCTATCAGATATCAGATAGATATGTTACGAGAAATATTAGGATAACGAGAAATAGAAAAAAAATCTAGATTTTCAATCGAGGCGAGGATACATACGTATTCTTAATATACTGAAACGGCTTCCATTATGTGTATCAAACCAATAGCGGTTCATACAAGCTAAATCTTCGAATCGATAATTTGGCCAAAGAAAGAATTTTAAATTCCTTAGTTTTTTTGTATCGCTATCAAGATCTTTCTTTTTAGTGAAAAACTTCAGAAGAATTCTTTTTTTCTTTCGCCTTTATTGTATTTCTATCCATCGTCTTCCGATTCCTATGGTTCAAACAAATTAGAATTCGCAATTCTCTACGGCGTCTAGGGGACAAAAGATTTTCAGGAACAAGTAAATCATAATGATTTTTATCTTTGTTTTCTGTTATCTTTTGATCAAGACGACGTTTTTCTGAATTTAGCATTTGGCGTTTGTGCTTCAATGATACGCTTATGGTTTGATATAGAAATGATTGTTCGTAGTTTTTTTTTCTAGAAAAACGAATGGGTTCTATCGAATAAATTAGGTTTTCCTTCACTTCCTCTATGTCCCTATCTGCAATAAAACAAGTGTCATCACTTACCACACGCACAAAAGTTTCCAGATCTAGGTCGGCCTTCTTTATAGAAGCAATGAGCATTTTTGTTGGATTTTTCATTCTAGACATGCGACTGATTAGGTCCGTACTCCACGTTATTTTGTCTTCGAACTTATCATCCCCCGGAGTGCGGATATAAAAACCATCCCAATATTTCTTTAGTAAGAAATTCTTTTCTGCAGATATATGCTTCCTGAATCTATTTAAATCATAACGACGAGGGACCGGAAAACGACGGACCGGATAATACTTGTCGAGATATAATTTTAGATTGTTGTGAATCTCGTATTCTTTCTTTTGTAACGCTAACTCGACTTGATCAGTAATGTTATTCTTTCCATAAAACGGCATAAACAAGAAATTTAGTGGTAAGATCCACGGATTCTTCTTATATGCATCTATCTTTGAAAAAAAACCAAAACTCGGAGTCAATAATTTCGCATTCGTTATGGAATTCTTTTTGCTTTTTCCATTCATTGCCATCCTTCTTCTTTTTGCATTCATTCCCCTCCTTCTTTTTCCATTCATTCCCATCCTTCGTTGTCTCCAATGACAATACTTTCGATCCGGCTTATTTTCATCTAGAATACCATCTTCTGATATATAATTTTGGATAAAGCTATCGCCCATTATATCAAATAATTCTTTTATATTTTTAGGTGTGTTATAACAAGGTGATGTATATCCATAAATATAGGATTTTTGCTTATCTACATAATTTATATATTGATAGGCAAAAAGATCATATCCATATTGTTTTTTTATTTTTTTTTTATTTTTTAATAAGTCTATTTGTTCTAATAAATCTACTTTTTGTTTTTTGGAAAAAATA
>JALAZF010001308.1:0-7500 GCA_022829125.1 Lathyrus tuberosus
GAGAACATGACCATACAAATTAATACCCTTTTCTCTATGATAAAGATATCCTGTGTGAATCTATTGGTCTAGTTCTCTATCCGTATATATTATATATGCATGATCCAGCATGCTCTTTTGTGAAGTAAAAAAAAAACTACCCCTCGATTCATGCCTCAATAAGGAGTGTCATCTAAAATCAATGGATTCATGATAAAACCCTCCATAATGATTTTATTTTTGGAAGGGGTCAAAAGAAAAGAAAGGGGTTGGGGGATCAAATGGTATAGTTCTTTTGTTGGTAAATTAGAGGATTATAAACATGACTATTGCGTTTCAATTAGCTGTTTTTGCATTAATTGTTACTTCATCCATTTTATTAATTAGTGTACCTGTTGTATTTGCTTCTCCTGATGGTTGGTCAAGTAACAAAAATGTTGTCTTTTCCGGTACATCCTTATGGATTGGATTAGTATTTCTAGTGGGTATTCTTAATTCTCTCATCTCTTGAAACTATTCATTCTAGATCAAAAAACGAAATGACCCCTCCCCCCGAATTCTTTCGGGTTGTGAGGCACATGAAAATGGAATATATAAGACCCCACCAATAAAGAAAACGAAAACATTAATAATGGGAATTATTAATGGGAGGGGTCAAACTTCTTCTATTGGAAAAAGCTTATATCTTATACTATATATGATATATAGTAAAACGAAAAACTTGAAGATGAAAATATTCGTATTATTTTCTGAATTTCATATTCTTTTCGGAATAGAAAATAAAATAGATATATATATATATATATATAGATCATAGATAAATATCTATAATCTGCACAATTTTACATCAAAGTAACATGCTCGTGCCCGACAACTTCATCATTTTTTTTTATGCCAGTAGGTGTTCCAAAGGTACCCTTTCAAATTCCTGGAGAGGATGAAGCTACTTGGGTTGACTTATACCATCAACTTTTTTACGAGAGACTCCTTTTTTTAGGTCAAGAGATTGAGAGTGAAATAGCAAATCAAGTTACTGATATGATGATATATCTCAGTTTAGATATAAATAAATACATAGAGAAAAGAGAAATAAATAGAAGAGAAAATACAATCGATAAAAAAAATACATCAATTTTTTTTAATTTTTTTAATATGGGGGGTATATGAATCAAAGGAAGAAAAATGACTTAGACATTTGGATTTTTGAATTGAGAGACATTTTTAGAGAGAGCAAGAATTCTTCCTATTTCTCAGATTCCTGGACACAATTCCATTCAGCCATATCTGTCATTCACATTTTTTTCCATCAAGAGAGTTTTATCAAACTCTTAGACTCCAGAATTTGGAGTATCCTAGTTTCACGCGGTTTAACAAGATATTTCACGATCAAGAATTTTGTCTTATTTCTACTAGCGATCCTTATATATCGTATTAACAATCGAAGGATGATCGAAAAAAAAAATATTTATTTGACAGGGCTTCTTCCTATACAAATAAATTCCATTGGATCCGGGAATGATCCAATGGAAGACTCAAAAGATTCGTTCAATATCAATAGGTTGGTCATGACTAGGTTGATTGTTCCGCTCCTGTCTGGTCCAAAAGAAAAAAATATCTCTGAGAGAGATAATTGTTCTTTTTTCGCCGACAGATGGTCAGAACTTCATCTGGATTTGAATCCTACTGAGAAGTCCGCTCAAGATCTGAAATTATTTAAAAAAGAAGAAGATGTTTCTTTTGTTCTTTCGAGGCAATCGGAAAATAAAGAAATAGCCAATATAGTTAAGATAATCATGTATTTACAAAATAATGTCTCAATTCATCCTATTTCATCCGATAGAGGATGTGATAGGGTTGCAAAGGATAAACTTTTGACAGTTCAAAATCATATTTCATTCTTGAACAAAAATCTAGTTTTTAGTTTATTTGATCTATTCCATGACCGGAATAGGGGGGGGTACTTGTTACAGCGCGATTTTCAATCAGAAGAGAGATTTCAAGAAATGGCAAATCTATTCAATCTCTCAATAACTAAGCCGGATCTGGTGTATCGTAATGGATTCTCTTTTTCTATTGATTTGTCGAAAATGGATGATAAACAATTAGTAAATCAAGTATTCAACTCCAGGGATGAATCAAAAAAGAAATCTTTATTGGTTCTGCCTCGGCTTTTTTACGACGCGAATGAATCTTTTTATCCAAAGATCATAAAAAAATGGGTCCAGACCTCTTGTGGGAATTCTTTTCAAGGTAATCGATTCAATCGCAACTTAGAATATGTAATTCAAAGGGATGAAAATGATATTCTGAATCATATACCTCTAAGGAAACACATGATCAATCAACGTTTCTCAAATTGGAAAAAGAGTCAGAAGAAATGCTTTGATCCTCTTCTTTTTATTTATCGAACCAAGAGATCCGTGAATAAGGATCCAAATACAGATAAATACAAATGGTCCAAGGGGAGCAAGAATTTCCAGGAACATTTGGACCATTTCATTTCTGAGGAGAATAGCCGTTTTCAAGTAGTGTTCGATCGATTACATATGAATTCATATTCGATTGATTGGTCTGAGGTTATCGACAAAAAAGATTTTTCTAAATCACTTTGTTTGTTTTTGTCCAAGCTTCTTCCCTTTTTCTCGAACTCAGTTCCCTTTTTCTCTAACTCAGTTCCTTTTTTCTTGGTGAGTTTCGGGAGTATGCCCGTTCATAGGTCCCAGATCCATATGGATGAATTGAAACGTATGAATGATGCACTCGGGAATCAGTTGTTAGAATCAATGGGTCTGCAAACGGTTCATTTGAAAAAAAAGAAAGCCCTATTATTGGATGACTATTATACTTCTCAAAAATCGAAATTATGGATCAATGAGATAGCAAATCAAGACAATTGGCTGAATCCTGTGAAATGTTTTCATAGAAGTTCATTGATTTCCTCTTTTTATAAAGTAAATCGACTTCGATTCTTGAATAATCCAAATAACTTCTCTTTCGATTGTAAGAAAAGATTCTCTTTTTATGGGGAAAGGTCCTGTAATTATGATTTTTTGTATGAACAATTCCTCAATGTCTTGTTCAGTCGAAAGAAAGTATTTTCTTTTGGCGGCGGCAAAAAAAAACATGTTTTTTTGGACAGAGATACTATTTCACCAAGCGAGTTAGAGGTCTCTAACATATTGGTAGCAAATAATTTTTCGCAAAGTGGTGATGACGGATATGACTTGTACAAATCTTTCCATTTTCCAACTCGCGTTCCTAGAGCTATTTACTCGATCGCGGACATTTCTGGAACACCTCTAACAGAGGAAGAAATAGTGAATTTTGAAAGAACTTATTGTAATCGTCTTTCCGCTATTAATCTGTCTGATCCAAAATGGAAAAAGTTGCATAAGTATTTGGATTTCGATTCAAACATAGATTTGCTTGACACTGATTTGCGTGACACTCTATATACTCTATATTCTGAGAAATTTTTACCATCCGAAAAGAGGAAAAAAAAACCTCTAAAAAAATTCCTTAAAAAAGGGCGGATGTATAGAAACTTTCCAAGAAAGAGTAGTTTTTCAACCGTTCTCTCCAAATTGAAGCCATTATACCCGTATATAATACCGTCGCTCCTTACCACGACAGGGCAAAAAAATCTACTTTTACTATTTATACAGACTTTTTCAGACCTATTTGTGATACTAAAGAAGAGTCCTAAATGGAAAAAAATGTTATCTATTTTGCCTAATCTTATCCATGGAGCCAAGGCAATTCTTCGGAAAAAACTGGGTCTGGAACAACGGAATCGTATAAGTGAGATTTGGAGTAAGTGTTTACATGAGTGTCTTGTAGAGGTGTACGAAAAAGATCTTCTTCACACAAATAATGAGTCACCATTCATATCGACACATCTGAGATCACTAAATATTGAGGAGTTCCTGTTTTCAATCCTTTTACTTCTTCTTATTACTGGATATTTAGTTCATACACATCTTTCCTTTGTTTCTCGATTCTCTAATGAGTTACAGACAGAGTTCGAACAGGTCAAATCGTTGATGATTCCATCCTACATCATTGAATTGCAAAAACTTCTGGATAGGTATCTTACATCAGAACAAAATTATTTCTGGTTACAGTATATTTTTCGAATGGCTCTAAAACAATTCGAAAATTTTCGAGAAGAAAGACGAGGTTCGCCTTCTGGCAGCAACATACCAAGGGGTGAAGGTTTGAATCGCATGAATTTCATAAGGATTATACCAAATCCCATCAATCGAATCGCGTTTTTGAAAAATACGAGACATTTAAGTCATACAAGTAAAAAAATCTATTCATTGATAAAAAAAAGAAAAAACATGAATAGTGATTGGATTGATGATAAAATAGAATCCTGGATCGCGAATAGTGATTTAATTGCTGATAAAGAAAGAGAATTCTTGCTTAACTACTCGACCTTAACGACAGAAAAAAGGATGGATCAAATTTTAGTGAGTCTTACTAATAGTGATGAGTTATCAAAGAATAACTCTGGTTATCAAATGATTGAACAACCGGGAATAATTTACTTACGATATTTAATTGACATTCATAAAAAGGATCTAATGAATTATGAGTTCAATACATCCTGCTTAGCAGAAAGACGGGTATTCCTCGCTCATTATCAGACAATCACTTATTCAGAAATCCCATGTCGGGCTAGTTGTTTGGATTTCCCATCTCCTGGGAAACCCTTTTCGCTACGCTTAGCCCTATCCCCTTCTAGGGGTATTTTAGTGATAGGTTCTATAACAACTGGACAATCCTATTTGCTCAAATCTTTAGCGACAACCTCCTATGTTCCTTTCATTACAGTATTTGTAAACAAGTTCCTGGAGAACTTTCCTAAGGGTTTTGATACGGGTTATGATGAGGACGATCTTTTTGATCAAAGAGAGGGTACCATTTACAGTCTTTTACCGGATTACGAGGGTAGTTGCTATAATCCAGAGATTTATGAAAGGGATCATAGCGACGATTTCGAGCGTAAGCTTGATAGCCGATTGAAGTTTCTAAGTATGGAGGATCCGGTATCTAGCGATATCATACCGGAAAAGGAACTAGACCGGTTTTATCTCACAATTCAATTCGAATTAGTAAAAGCAATGTCTCCTTGCATAATTTGGATTCCAAACATTCATGATTTCGATAGGAAGGAGTCAGATGACTTATCGCTGGGTATATTAGTGAACTCTCTTTCCAGAGATTCTGAAAACGGTGCTACTAGCAATAATCTTGTTATTGCTTCTACTCATATTCCACAAAAAGTAGACCCTGGTTTAATAGGGCCGAATAAATTAAATACATGCATTAAGATCCGAAGGCTTCTTATTCCACAACAAAGAAAGCACTTTTTTACTCTTTCATATACTAGGGGATTTCACTTGGAAAAGCAAATATTCAATACTAATCGATTGGGGTCTATAACTCTAGGTTCTAATGTACCTGATCTTGTAGCACTTACTAATGAGGCGCTATCGATTAGTATTATACAAAAGAAATCTATTCTAGACACTAATATAATTCGATCTGCTCTTCATAGACAAACTTGGGATTTTAGATCTCATATAAGAGAGATTCAGGATCATGGGATCCTTGTTTATCAGATAGGGAGGGCTCTTTCACAAAATCTACTTCTCAGTAATTGCTCTATAGATCCTATATCTATCTATATGAAGAAGACATCATGTCAGGAGGGGGATCCTTATTTGTACAAATGGTACGTCGAACTTGGAAGAAGCATGAAGAAATTAACTATACTTCTTTATCTTTTGAGTTGTTCTGCCGGATCGGTCGCTCAAGACGTTTTCTCTCTACCTGGACCTAATGAAAACAATGATGGGATCACTTCTTATAGACTCCTTGAGAATGATTCTGATCTAGTTCATGGGCTATTAGAAATAGAGGGTGCTCTGCTGGGACCCTCCGAGACAGGAAGTCGGTTTGATAATGATGGAGTGCTGTTGCTTCTTCGGTCCGAACCAAGAAATCCCTTAAAGATGATTCAAAATGGGTCTTCTTCTATCGTTGATCATAGATTTCTCTATGAAAAATATGAATCGGGGTTCGAAGAAGGGGAAGGAGTCGCAGTCTACGACCCGAAACCGCTAGAGGGAGAGCTAGCGGAGGATTTATTCAATCCCATACTTTGGGCTCCTAGACTGTGGCGCCCTTGGTGCTTTCTCTTTGACGAAGGGTCCAATGAATTGAGATTTCCCTATTGGGAAGGGTCATTTCAGGACAAAGATGATTATGATGAAAAGGGTGAGAATGATTCGGAGTTCTTGCAGGATGGAACCATGCAGGACCAGACACGAGTGAGATCTTCCAACGAACAAGGCTTTTTTCAAATAAGCCAATTCATTTGGGACCCCGGAGATCCACTCTCTTTGCTATTCCAAGAGGATCCTTTGTTTTCACATCAAGAAGAATTTTCTCCAGATGAACAGATACTTTTGACTTCCCAAACCAAGAGAACTTATTGGAAATATCTAAATGAAAGATGGTTGAGGAAGGATATGGAAGAACAGAATTTGAGATTCTCGATTGATCGCGAGAGATGGTTTAGAACCAATATTTCAGTATCAAATGAATTTTTTCGTTCTAATACTCTATACGAAAGTTATCAATATTTATCAAATCTGTTCCTATCTAACAGAACCCTATTGGCTCAAATCACAAAGACATTGTTGAAAAAAAAATGGGTTTTCCCAGACGAGATGCTTGTTACTATCTCTTCCAATAACGAACGATTGGTTTCGCTGAATAATGAAATAAAATAGATACTTTCTTTCTCGTCGTCTCAAGTTGATATTAGGGGATCTTTCAATTGAGAAGATCCCCTAATATCGATAATCCATATTGCCCTTGACCGAGCCCACTTGTTTTGAAGCAAATAAAGAGATCCACGGGGTGATTTGTCCTATTCAGATATTCACAACCAATAAGTACAGAATTTTCTTTTCAGATAGGTCCTGTCCTGAAAGGAGAAAGAAGGTTGGCATGCCAACAGGCGTCTATTATGGAATTCACCCGACCCGAGAGTACAGTACCCATTTTTTGGAATGTCGAGTGCCAAAGTCATTGAATGGGTAAGTCATCAATCTCCTAAATCGAATATATAATCTACTTTATCCGTTGTTTACGGGGGTTGCAGGCGGGACGATTTCAAAATGGACTCTCCATTCATTTCATTAGATAGATAAGATGACCAAAACTTCGTGATCTGCTGGCGAACTTATTCTAATTCCATAATAGATCTCAATATTATGCCTTGAAGAGGACTCGAACCTCCACGCTGTTTAGCACGAGATTTTGAGTCTCGCGTGTCTACCATTTCACCACCAAGGCATCAATCATATTCTATGAATATGATATCTATCTTACTTATAGAATATGAATATATTACAAACTCTTAGTATAAGATAGTATTAGATATGTTATTCTATTAGAATATATTACAAACTCTTAGTATAAGATAGTATTAGATATGTTATT
>JALAZF010001308.1:17500-27201 GCA_022829125.1 Lathyrus tuberosus
CTTTCTTTCATGGGGTTTTTCCATTTTTAATATGGTTCTTTTTTTTAAAAAGGAGAAAAACCTTTTAAGTACAATAATTGCACCAAGTGTTATTTTTACCCAAGGCTTTGCGACTTCGGGTCTTTTAACAAAAATGCATCAATCTGTAATATTAGTACCCGCTCTACAATCCCATTGGCTAATGATGCACGTAAGTATGATGATACTGGGCTATGCAGCTCTTTTATGTGGATCATTATTATCAGTGGCTATTTTAGTCATTACGTTTCAAGAAGTCATCCAAATTCTTGGTAAAAGAAAGAATTTGGATTCTTTAAAAAAATCAGTTTATTGTGTTGAAATCAAATACATGAATAGGAATGAAAGAAACAATGTTTTACGAAAAACTTCTTTTTCTTCTTCTAGAAATTATTACAGGTCTCAATTTATTCAACAATTGGATCGTTGGGGTTATCGTATTATTAGTCTGGGTTTTCTCTTTTTAACGGTAGGTATTCTTTCAGGAGCAGTATGGGCTAACGAGGCATGGGGTTCCTATTGGAATTGGGATCCAAAGGAAACTTGGGCCTTTATTACTTGGACCATATTCGCGATTTATTTACATACTAGAAAAAATAAAAAATTAGAAGGTGTAAATTCTTCAATAGTGGCCTCGATAGGATTTCTTATAATTTGGATATGTTATTTGGGGATCAATCTATTAGGAATAGGACTACATAGTTATGGTTCATTTACATCTAATTGACTAAAAGAACCTGAAAAGAAAAATATGGAAAGCATATAAATATATACTTTCCATAAATCGTCGAGAACCCTTTCAATCAAGTAATGATTCAAGGGGTTCTCACAAACAACAAACATATTCGATTCTAATTTCCATTTTTTAAATGAATCTAACGGAAAAAGATTTTTTTTATCTTTTTGATTCATTTATTCACAAAAATCATCCATCAAAAATTAGATAGAATAGCTTCAACCTTGTCAACCGAAAATGAGAAAATGAAATCTGGATAAATACCAATACCTATTATGGGTATAAGGATAGAAATCGAAATAAATAATTCTCTGGGCCCAGAATCAAAAAAAGAAGAGTTTGGTGTATTAAAAAACTTGTATCCATAGAACATCTGCCGTAAGATAGATAATAAATAAATAGGCGTTAATATCATTCCAATTGCTGTTACAAAAGTAATTAGTATTTTCATCATGAAAAGATATTTTTGACTAGTAATTATTCCAAAAAAAACTATCAATTCTGCAACAAAACCGCTCATGCCAGGCAATGCAAGAGAAGCCATTGATAAGATAGTGAAAATAGTGAATATTTTTGGCATTGGGATAGCCATTCCGCCCATTTCGTCAAGATAAAGAAGACGCAGTCTATCATAACTAGTTCCTGCCAAGAAAAAAAGGGCAGCGCCAATAAATCCATGAGATATTATTTGTAAAATGGCCCCGTTGAGACCAGTATCACTTATAGAACCAATTCCTATAATTATAAAACCCATATGAGATACGGAAGAATAAGCTATTCTTTTTTTTAGATTCCGTTGACCAAAAGATGTTGAAGCGGCATAGATTATTTGAATACAACCTAATATCATTAACCAGGGGCAAAATATGGAATGAGCGTGGGAAAAAAATTCCATATTAATTCGAACCAACCCATATGCTCCCATTTTTAATAAGATTCCGGCTAAAAGCATACAAGTGCTGTAATGTGCCTCTCCGTGGGTATCTGGTAACCATGTATGTAAGGGTATAATCGGCGATTTGACAGCAAAAGCAATAAGAAATGCCGTATAGAATATTATTTCTAGTGCCACGGGATATGATTGATTAATTAATGTTTCAAAATTAAATGTTGGTTCATTAGAGCCATATAAACCAATACCCAGAATTCCCATTAATAAAAAAACAGAAGCTCCTGCAGTGTACAAAATAAACTTTGTAGCTGAATACAAACGTTTCTTTCCCCCCCACATGGATAAAAGTAGATAAACGGGAATTAATTCCAATTCCCACATGATGAAAAAAAGTAAAATGTCTCGAGAAGAAAATGGTCCTATTTGACCGCTATACATTGCTAACATAAGGAAATAGAATAATTGGTATTTTCGAGTAACCGGCTGAGCTGCTAAAGTGGCTAAAGTAGTTATCAATCCTGTCAGTAAAATAGGTCCTATAGAGAGTCCATCTATTCCTAATCTCCAGTAAAAATCAAAAAAATGGATCCATTTATAATTCTCCGTCAGTTGAATTAGTGGATCATCCAATTGGAAATGATAACAAAATGCATAGGTTGTTAGAAGGAGATCGATTAAGCATATACAAATGCTATACCACCTAATTACCTTATTTCCCCTATGAGGAAATAAGAAAATTAAGGAACCTGCGGCTATTGGGAAAACAACAACTATTGTTAACCAAGGAAAATAATTCGTGATAAAAATAAGATACACTTGGGCCAGAAAAGCCCGTGCTCAAAATAGAATTTTTTTCTTTTTTATTTTGAGCACGAGTTTTTGCCAGTAAAAAACGTATTCGTGTGGTGTTTTTTGAAACGAATCAATAAGCGAGACCCATACTTCGAGTTGTTTCATGCCCCAAATAAACTCGAACACTTAAGAAATCCGTCGGACAAGCGGACTCACACCTCTTACAACCAACACAGTCCTCTGTTCTTGGGGCAGAAGCTATTTGCTTAGCTTTACATCCACCCCAAGGTATCATTTCTAATACATCGGTGGGACAGGCTCGGACACATTGAGTACATCCTATACATGTATCATAAATCTTTACTGAATGTGACATTCTCTATAGTAATTTTGGATGCTCAAAAATGCAAATTATCGATCTAGTAAACTCGTAAATGAATCGTATATTTATATACCAGATGAATCAATGATTTGTGATAATATTATTAACTGTTAATAAAAAAAAGGCGTCTACATAAATTTAGAAGAGGGAATAAATAGAAGAGGACCAGGATACTTTCATTTCTTATGATTTAGGCAATGCAAACATGATATGATCATAAGTTGTGTCGAATAAATACTCAAATGAATTGATTAGATTAATATTACACTATTTGAAATTCGACTTGATTATGATAGGATTAATGCTATTTATTCAACAAATTCGATTGATTGATACGGGTTGATTTTCTGTTACGAGCAATTGAGGAAACAATAGCCAGTCCGATAGCCGCTTCAGCGGCTGCAATAGCTATAACAAAAATTGAAAAAATATTTCCTTTTAATTGGCGATTATCAAAAAAATCAGAAAAAGTTACTAGATTTATATTAACTGCATTCAGTATAAGTTCAAGACACATAAGGGCTCTAACCATATTTCGGCTCGTGATCAATCCATAGATACCAATAGAAAATAAATAGGCACTCAAAACAAGTACATGTTCGAGCATCATTGACCAACTCCTTATAAATTTGGATTCATTAACAAAAGAATATATTGGCAATAAAAAAAAAGAATTTCTACATAAAAACTCTTTCACTTCACATAGAATTCGACAGAAATGAATGTGAGAAAATTGAAAAAAAAAAAAAAGAATCTTGATTTCTATTACTAGTTCTCTAAAGATTTATTACTGGCGAGCTACGACAATTGCACCTATCAAAGAAACTAAAAGAATTATTGAAATTAGTTCAAATGGAAGAAAAAAATCTGTTGATAAATGAATTCCAATTTGTTGACTAGTACTTATCAAATCTTGCTCAATAATCTGATTTGGTCTTGTAGTCCAAATAATTCCGTACCATGATGTATCTGAAATAATAGTGATTAATGAAACAAAAATACTTGTACAAACTATCAACGTAATTCCATCCCCTACGGTCCAAAGATTCAAATCTTGGTAATATTCGGAACTATTCATGAACATTACAGCAAATATGATTAAAATGTTAATAGCTCCCACGTAAATAAGTAGCTGTGATGCAGCTACAAAATGCGAGTTTGCTAAAATATATAATAAAGATATACAAACAAGAACCAGTCCCAATGAAAAAGCAGAAAAAATGGGGTTGGTAAGTAATACTACTCCTAAACTTCCTAATATAAGACCCGATCCCAGAAAGACTAAAAGAAAATCGTGCAGCGTTTCAGGCAAATCCATTATATGTAATAAAAAAAAAAGACAAAGAAATCGAAATTTCATGACCTTATTGATATGACCAGGAAAAAATTTTTATATACTTCAATTTTTCTTTGCATTGAAAAACCTAAGTAGTTTAAATTGATATAGTTATGGTTATATAATCAATGTCATTCCACTCTTGATACGAAAGAAAGAGTAGTTTGAAACGATATTAAAACTCAAGTATAAAGGTAGATAGAACATATATAACCATTGAAAATCTTATTGAAATTCAAAAATATTTTCAATTTCGATAATATATTTATATATTCTATTGAAGAATATAGTTCTCTAATAATTATCGAATATTTCTACTAATATGATATCGACTATATTCTTCATTTTTTATACAATTTTTGAAAATATTTGATTTTGATTATTCTATTTATATCTATTCTATAATATAGCAATATATAGAATATTCGTTTTTTTTTTTTTTATTTATTTTTTTTTAAGAATTGTATTTTATTGAATTAAAAAAAAATGTCTTTTTTGATTTGAATTGTTCGAATTGTATAATCATCAATTATTGACATTGGTAAACGGCCCAAAGCAATTTGATTATAATTCAATTCATGACGATCATAAGTTGAAAGTTCATATTCTTCAGTCATTGATAAACAATTTGTTGGACAATACTCAATACAGTTACCACAAAAAATACAGATTCCGAAATCAATACTGTAATTTAGCAATCGTTTCTTTCGAATATCCGTTTCCATTTTCCAATCAACAACGGGTAAATCTATAGGACATACACGAACACATACTTCACAAGCAATGCATTTATCAAATTCAAAATGGATTCGACCGCGGAAACGTTCTGATGTGATTAATTTTTCATAAGGATATTGAATAGTTACAGGTAAACGATTTGCGTGAGATAAGATAATCATGAAACTTTGACCAATGTACCTTGCAGCTCGTACTGTTTGTTGACCATAATTCATGAACCCAGTTACCATAAGGAACATATTGTAAATATCTATGAATAGTATAGTTTTGTTTGATTTCTTTCTCTTATTTGAGACAAGTAATGAATATAGAACATCTTTTACAGCGAAAACAATTGAGACGAAGTTGTTAATAATAGATTACCGAGAGAAATCGGTAAAAGAAATTTCCATCCAAGATTTAATAATTGATCCATTCTTAGCCTCGGCAAAGACCATCTTGTTATGATAGAAACGAATAAGAAAAAATAGCTTTTAGAAAATGTAATAAAGAGATCAATTGTAGTTCCAAAAACTCCGTACGTTTTATTTATTTCAAAAAATTCAGAAACAAATATGTACGGAATAGAAATATTGGAACCGCCCAAGTAAAGAACTGTTACAAATAATGAAGAAATGAAAAGGTTTAAATAGGAAGCAACGTAAAATAAACCAAATCGAATACCTGAATATTCTGTTTGATAACCAGCTACTAATTCTTCTTCTGCTTCTGGTAAATCAAAAGGTAATCTTTCACATTCTGCTAGCGAAGAAATTAGAAAAACGATGAAACCGATAGGTTGACGCCACAAATTCCAACCCCAAAAACCATATTTTGATTGCGCATTAACTATATCAACTGTACTTAAACTGTTAGATAATCCTAGTCGGTGATAACATTCCTGTTCCCATCTCTATTACAGAACCGTACATGAGATTTTCACCTCATACGGCTCCTGGAAAGCCTTAAGTAAATCTAAGGACCGGGTCGATTATTTATCTCTTGATATATCCCTAAGATATAGAAGATGAAAATCTATCGAACGGTTCTGAATTAGACCAATTCAATTCTGTCTGTTCTAGAAATAAGAAAGAGAAATCTATTTTCCAATTAAAGCACTTCTGAATTGATCTCATCCCTAAAAAATACAAATTTGTTGAGTAATAACTGAATTCTTCAATAAAATACTCTTTTATAATTCTCAATAACCCTCATGATTTTGAATGACGAAAAAGAATTACACATTCGTTTCTTAATTATGATGTGAATTTTATCTCCATGAATATGGATATAAGAAATCAAAAACGAAAAATAGATTTCTCTTTCGTTTTTGATTTCTTCTTTTTTTCGTTCCTATTCTTCTTTTTTGTGCTATGAAAAAGGGACCTCCAAAAATTGGAAAGGATTTTTTCGTTCCTGATAGTCATTTATTTAGTGAGTGAATGGAAGCATACTCTGGATCGGAGTTGTGGGGAGTACTGCTTTCTTTTTTCTACCAAAAAAAAGCCCCCAATTAGTATTCTTTTTATATTCTGCGTAAATTGTCTTTTGGATAATTTACAAAATCTGTGTTACTAATCCTTTGTGTATCTTGGTGTTTCTAACCATCCAGTCTTTTTTATTAACCCCCTTTATTTATTTTTATATAGCTATGATAATTCATAAAAATGGTAACTAAAACTCAATAAGGTTGGTCTTTTGAGACCGCTTCAAAACAGGATGACAAATTATCCAATCTTGGGTTAAATGTCCTCTTCTGTTTATAATTTTATTTCATTCTTATACATAGAAAATGAGACTCAATATTTTGACTGCCCTTATAAAATCATCATACTATCTATTAACTAGAAGGAATCTAGTATTCTGAAATTAGATTCAATATAAGCTGTTTTATTTTACTCATATAACTATCTAATTTAGTTCTTCAATCAGAATTTTGAAAAAGAAAATAAAGATAATGAAGGTTTCTATTCAATTTATTTGCTATATAGTACTATATAGAAATTATAGTACTATATAGAAATATAGTACTATAAAGAGAGGAGCATAGCAATAGAATAGCATCAAATAGCTTTTTCGGTTTCAACGAATCGCACGTAGAGATATTGATAAGACACATAGAGTTAATGGTATTTCATAACTAATCGATTGAGCAGCAGCTCGTAGACCACCCAAAAAGGAATATTTATTATTTGAGCCATATCCTGACATAAGAAGTCCAATGGGAGCAATACTCGAAATAGCAATCCATAAAAAAACACCCATATTGAAATCTGATAAAACAACGTTATAGCCAAACGGAATTACTGAATAACTTATTAGAATGGATATGACTGATATGGATGGTCCGATACTGAATAAATTAATATCTCCCCTAGATGGAATAAGATTCTCTTTGAATAGTAGTTTTGTTCCGTCTGCTAGAGCTTGAAGAATTCCAAAAGGACCAGCATATTCAGGTCCAATACGCTGTTGTACCCCTGCAGATATTTCTCTTTCTAACCATACAATTGCTAGTACACTTATGGTAATTCCCAAGACAAGAATCAAAATTGGTAAAAGTATCCATAGAATTCCATAGACCTCTTTGAACGATTCCAATCCGGAAAAGGAATTTATATCTGGGACTTCCGTTGTATCAATTATCATTTCAACGATCAACTTCTCCCATAATGATATCTATGCTACCTAGTATTGTCATAATATCAGCCAATTTCATTCTTTTAACTAATTGAGGAAGAATTTGCAAATTGATAAAACCAGGTGGACGAATTTTCCATCTCCAAGGAAAACCATTCTGATCTCCTATTAGAAAAATTCCTAATTCTCCCTTGGGGGCCTCAATTCTCACATAAAGTTCTTGTTTCGGCAATTCAAAAGTAGGAGACGATTTTTTACCAATGAATCGATATTCAAAATCATTCCATTCTGGCTCCTTTTCTCTATCAAAGCAGCGAATTTCCAAATTTTCATAAGGCCCCCCTGGAATTCCTTCCAAAGCCTGTTGAATTATTTTTATGGATTCCACCATTTCACCAATTCGAACTAAATAACGAGCTAATGAATCTCCTTCTTTTTGCCATTGAACTTCCCAATCCAGTTCCTCGTAACACTCATAATTATCAACTTCACGTAGATCCCATTGTATTCCGGAAGCCCGAAGCATCGGTCCTGATAATCCCCAATTTATAACTTCCTCTCTACCAACAACACCCACTCCTTCAACCCGTTCTAAAAAAATGGGATTTCGCGTAATAAGTTTTTGATATTCAATAACCCTTGTTAAAAAATAATTGCAGAAATCCAAACATTTATCTATCCAACCATAAGGTAGATCAGCCGCTACTCCCCCAATACGAAAAAAATTATGCATCATTCTCATACCTGTGGCAGCTTCGAATAGATCATATATTAATTCTCTTTCTCTAAAAATATAGAAAAAAGGGGTTTGTGCACCAATATCTGCCATAAAAGGTCCCAGCCATAGTAGATGAGAAGCTATACGACTTAACTCCAACATAATTACTCGTATATAGCTGGCTCTTTTAGGTACTTGAATATTTCCCAATTGTTCCGGTCCGTTTACAGTTATTGCTTCTGTGAACATAGTAGCTAAATAATCCCAACGTGTTACATAAGGCAGATATTGTATAATTGTTCGGTTTTCCGCTATTTTTTCCATACCTCTGTGTAAATAACCCAATATTGGTTCACAATCAATAACATCTTCACCATCCAGAGTAACAATAAGTCGCAGAACACCATGCATCGATGGGTGTTGAGGCCCCATATTTACTATCATGAGGTCTTTTCTTGTAGCTGGGACATTCATAGGTTTTTCCTCGATTCATTCTTCCATGAATCGTTCAAAAAAAAGTGAATCAAAATTCAGTATCTAAGAAATCGAATAATTGAAAATGATTCTTGAAATTAGCTACTTTGTGAATCCCGAATACCCAACCGATTTATTAAATTTTTATAACGTATTTTGTTTTTCTTTGACAAATACGACAATAGTCGTTGCCGTTTTCCCAGAATTATACGTAAACCTCTTTGAGATAAATAGTCTTTTGGGTGTAATTCAAAATGTGAAGTAAGTCTTCGTATCTTATTAGTTAAGTTGAATACTTGAAATTCAACCGATCCCGGGTTTTCTTCTTCTTTTTTTTTTTGTGAAATGACAGGTATAAATGAATTTTTGATCATAAAATGAAAGCTTTCCCCCCCTCCTTTTTTGGTAGATATTTTTATTGATCAGTAATAGTAATGACACTTATTTTGCATTTTTTATATGAAATTTTCTCTTCATTTATTTAACAAATCTGAATTTCTTTTTTTTTTTTTTTTTCAAATTCATTATTACGGAATGTAATTCAAATAGATAATAAATAGTATATTTATGGATTCATAAAATGAATAAAATCTATTGTATTTTCAAAATAAAAATAAGACAATAGATTTTATTCATTTTTCGATGGATTTGTTTCTATATAATGGAGACAGCATTGAATTGACTCCCACAATGCGTGTGGGCGTTTATTTTATTTATCTATAAATATATATATATAAATGTTCACATATCTATCAGATATCAGATAGATATGTTACGAGAAATATTAGGATAACGAGAAATAGAAAAAAAATCTAGATTTTCAATCGAGGCGAGGATACATACGTATTCTTAATATACTGAAACGGCTTCCATTATGTGTATCAAACCAATAGCGGTTCATACAAGCTAAATCTTCGAATCGATAATTTGGCCAAAGAAAGAATTTTAAATTCCTTAGTTTTTTTGTATCGCTATCAAGATCTTTCTTTTTAGTGA
>JALAZF010001309.1:10000-27032 GCA_022829125.1 Lathyrus tuberosus
CTAAAATCCCAAGTTTGTCTATGAAGAGCAGATCGAATTATATTAGTGTCTAGAATAGATTTCTTTTGTATAATACTAATCGATAGCGCCTCATTAGTAAGTGCTACAAGATCAGGTACATTAGAACCTAGAGTTATAGACCCCAATCGATTAGTATTGAATATTTGCTTTTCCAAGTGAAATCCCCTAGTATATGAAAGAGTAAAAAAGTGCTTTCTTTGTTGTGGAATAAGAAGCCTTCGGATCTTAATGCATGTATTTAATTTATTCGGCCCTATTAAACCAGGGTCTACTTTTTGTGGAATATGAGTAGAAGCAATAACAAGATTATTGCTAGTAGCACCGTTTTCAGAATCTCTGGAAAGAGAGTTCACTAATATACCCAGCGATAAGTCATCTGACTCCTTCCTATCGAAATCATGAATGTTTGGAATCCAAATTATGCAAGGAGACATTGCTTTTACTAATTCGAATTGAATTGTGAGATAAAACCGGTCTAGTTCCTTTTCCGGTATGATATCGCTAGATACCGGATCCTCCATACTTAGAAACTTCAATCGGCTATCAAGCTTACGCTCGAAATCGTCGCTATGATCCCTTTCATAAATCTCTGGATTATAGCAACTACCCTCGTAATCCGGTAAAAGACTGTAAATGGTACCCTCTCTTTGATCAAAAAGATCGTCCTCATCATAACCCGTATCAAAACCCTTAGGAAAGTTCTCCAGGAACTTGTTTACAAATACTGTAATGAAAGGAACATAGGAGGTTGTCGCTAAAGATTTGAGCAAATAGGATTGTCCAGTTGTTATAGAACCTATCACTAAAATACCCCTAGAAGGGGATAGGGCTAAGCGTAGCGAAAAGGGTTTCCCAGGAGATGGGAAATCCAAACAACTAGCCCGACATGGGATTTCTGAATAAGTGATTGTCTGATAATGAGCGAGGAATACCCGTCTTTCTGCTAAGCAGGATGTATTGAACTCATAATTCATTAGATCCTTTTTATGAATGTCAATTAAATATCGTAAGTAAATTATTCCCGGTTGTTCAATCATTTGATAACCAGAGTTATTCTTTGATAACTCATCACTATTAGTAAGACTCACTAAAATTTGATCCATCCTTTTTTCTGTCGTTAAGGTCGAGTAGTTAAGCAAGAATTCTCTTTCTTTATCAGCAATTAAATCACTATTCGCGATCCAGGATTCTATTTTATCATCAATCCAATCACTATTCATGTTTTTTCTTTTTTTTATCAATGAATAGATTTTTTTACTTGTATGACTTAAATGTCTCGTATTTTTCAAAAACGCGATTCGATTGATGGGATTTGGTATAATCCTTATGAAATTCATGCGATTCAAACCTTCACCCCTTGGTATGTTGCTGCCAGAAGGCGAACCTCGTCTTTCTTCTCGAAAATTTTCGAATTGTTTTAGAGCCATTCGAAAAATATACTGTAACCAGAAATAATTTTGTTCTGATGTAAGATACCTATCCAGAAGTTTTTGCAATTCAATGATGTAGGATGGAATCATCAACGATTTGACCTGTTCGAACTCTGTCTGTAACTCATTAGAGAATCGAGAAACAAAGGAAAGATGTGTATGAACTAAATATCCAGTAATAAGAAGAAGTAAAAGGATTGAAAACAGGAACTCCTCAATATTTAGTGATCTCAGATGTGTCGATATGAATGGTGACTCATTATTTGTGTGAAGAAGATCTTTTTCGTACACCTCTACAAGACACTCATGTAAACACTTACTCCAAATCTCACTTATACGATTCCGTTGTTCCAGACCCAGTTTTTTCCGAAGAATTGCCTTGGCTCCATGGATAAGATTAGGCAAAATAGATAACATTTTTTTCCATTTAGGACTCTTCTTTAGTATCACAAATAGGTCTGAAAAAGTCTGTATAAATAGTAAAAGTAGATTTTTTTGCCCTGTCGTGGTAAGGAGCGACGGTATTATATACGGGTATAATGGCTTCAATTTGGAGAGAACGGTTGAAAAACTACTCTTTCTTGGAAAGTTTCTATACATCCGCCCTTTTTTAAGGAATTTTTTTAGAGGTTTTTTTTTCCTCTTTTCGGATGGTAAAAATTTCTCAGAATATAGAGTATATAGAGTGTCACGCAAATCAGTGTCAAGCAAATCTATGTTTGAATCGAAATCCAAATACTTATGCAACTTTTTCCATTTTGGATCAGACAGATTAATAGCGGAAAGACGATTACAATAAGTTCTTTCAAAATTCACTATTTCTTCCTCTGTTAGAGGTGTTCCAGAAATGTCCGCGATCGAGTAAATAGCTCTAGGAACGCGAGTTGGAAAATGGAAAGATTTGTACAAGTCATATCCGTCATCACCACTTTGCGAAAAATTATTTGCTACCAATATGTTAGAGACCTCTAACTCGCTTGGTGAAATAGTATCTCTGTCCAAAAAAACATGTTTTTTTTTGCCGCCGCCAAAAGAAAATACTTTCTTTCGACTGAACAAGACATTGAGGAATTGTTCATACAAAAAATCATAATTACAGGACCTTTCCCCATAAAAAGAGAATCTTTTCTTACAATCGAAAGAGAAGTTATTTGGATTATTCAAGAATCGAAGTCGATTTACTTTATAAAAAGAGGAAATCAATGAACTTCTATGAAAACATTTCACAGGATTCAGCCAATTGTCTTGATTTGCTATCTCATTGATCCATAATTTCGATTTTTGAGAAGTATAATAGTCATCCAATAATAGGGCTTTCTTTTTTTTCAAATGAACCGTTTGCAGACCCATTGATTCTAACAACTGATTCCCGAGTGCATCATTCATACGTTTCAATTCATCCATATGGATCTGGGACCTATGAACGGGCATACTCCCGAAACTCACCAAGAAAAAAGGAACTGAGTTAGAGAAAAAGGGAACTGAGTTCGAGAAAAAGGGAAGAAGCTTGGACAAAAACAAACAAAGTGATTTAGAAAAATCTTTTTTGTCGATAACCTCAGACCAATCAATCGAATATGAATTCATATGTAATCGATCGAACACTACTTGAAAACGGCTATTCTCCTCAGAAATGAAATGGTCCAAATGTTCCTGGAAATTCTTGCTCCCCTTGGACCATTTGTATTTATCTGTATTTGGATCCTTATTCACGGATCTCTTGGTTCGATAAATAAAAAGAAGAGGATCAAAGCATTTCTTCTGACTCTTTTTCCAATTTGAGAAACGTTGATTGATCATGTGTTTCCTTAGAGGTATATGATTCAGAATATCATTTTCATCCCTTTGAATTACATATTCTAAGTTGCGATTGAATCGATTACCTTGAAAAGAATTCCCACAAGAGGTCTGGACCCTTTTTTTTATGATCTTTGGATAAAAAGATTCATTCGCGTCGTAAAAAAGCCGAGGCAGAACCAATAAAGATTTCTTTTTTGATTCATCCCTGGAGTTGAATACTTGATTTACTAATTGTTTATCATCCATTTTCGACAAATCAATAGAAAAAGAGAATCCATTACGATACACCAGATCCGGCTTAGTTATTGAGAGATTGAATAGATTTGCCATTTCTTGAAATCTCTCTTCTGATTGAAAATCGCGCTGTAACAAGTACCCCCCCCTATTCCGGTCATGGAATAGATCAAATAAACTAAAAACTAGATTTTTGTTCAAGAATGAAATATGATTTTGAACTGTCAAAAGTTTATCCTTTGCAACCCTATCACATCCTCTATCGGATGAAATAGGATGAATTGAGACATTATTTTGTAAATACATGATTATCTTAACTATATTGGCTATTTCTTTATTTTCCGATTGCCTCGAAAGAACAAAAGAAACATCTTCTTCTTTTTTAAATAATTTCAGATCTTGAGCGGACTTCTCAGTAGGATTCAAATCCAGATGAAGTTCTGACCATCTGTCGGCGAAAAAAGAACAATTATCTCTCTCAGAGATATTTTTTTCTTTTGGACCAGACAGGAGCGGAACAATCAACCTAGTCATGACCAACCTATTGATATTGAACGAATCTTTTGAGTCTTCCATTGGATCATTCCCGGATCCAATGGAATTTATTTGTATAGGAAGAAGCCCTGTCAAATAAATATTTTTTTTTTCGATCATCCTTCGATTGTTAATACGATATATAAGGATCGCTAGTAGAAATAAGACAAAATTCTTGATCGTGAAATATCTTGTTAAACCGCGTGAAACTAGGATACTCCAAATTCTGGAGTCTAAGAGTTTGATAAAACTCTCTTGATGGAAAAAAATGTGAATGACAGATATGGCTGAATGGAATTGTGTCCAGGAATCTGAGAAATAGGAAGAATTCTTGCTCTCTCTAAAAATGTCTCTCAATTCAAAAATCCAAATGTCTAAGTCATTTTTCTTCCTTTGATTCATATACCCCCCATATTAAAAAAATTAAAAAAAATTGATGTATTTTTTTTATCGATTGTATTTTCTCTTCTATTTATTTCTCTTTTCTCTATGTATTTATTTATATCTAAACTGAGATATATCATCATATCAGTAACTTGATTTGCTATTTCACTCTCAATCTCTTGACCTAAAAAAAGGAGTCTCTCGTAAAAAAGTTGATGGTATAAGTCAACCCAAGTAGCTTCATCCTCTCCAGGAATTTGAAAGGGTACCTTTGGAACACCTACTGGCATAAAAAAAAATGATGAAGTTGTCGGGCACGAGCATGTTACTTTGATGTAAAATTGTGCAGATTATAGATATTTATCTATGATCTATATATATATATATATATATCTATTTTATTTTCTATTCCGAAAAGAATATGAAATTCAGAAAATAATACGAATATTTTCATCTTCAAGTTTTTCGTTTTACTATATATCATATATAGTATAAGATATAAGCTTTTTCCAATAGAAGAAGTTTGACCCCTCCCATTAATAATTCCCATTATTAATGTTTTCGTTTTCTTTATTGGTGGGGTCTTATATATTCCATTTTCATGTGCCTCACAACCCGAAAGAATTCGGGGGGAGGGGTCATTTCGTTTTTTGATCTAGAATGAATAGTTTCAAGAGATGAGAGAATTAAGAATACCCACTAGAAATACTAATCCAATCCATAAGGATGTACCGGAAAAGACAACATTTTTGTTACTTGACCAACCATCAGGAGAAGCAAATACAACAGGTACACTAATTAATAAAATGGATGAAGTAACAATTAATGCAAAAACAGCTAATTGAAACGCAATAGTCATGTTTATAATCCTCTAATTTACCAACAAAAGAACTATACCATTTGATCCCCCAACCCCTTTCTTTTCTTTTGACCCCTTCCAAAAATAAAATCATTATGGAGGGTTTTATCATGAATCCATTGATTTTAGATGACACTCCTTATTGAGGCATGAATCGAGGGGTAGTTTTTTTTTTACTTCACAAAAGAGCATGCTGGATCATGCATATATAATATATACGGATAGAGAACTAGACCAATAGATTCACACAGGATATCTTTATCATAGAGAAAAGGGTATTAATTTGTATGGTCATGTTCTCTTGAGTGGAATAAAGATAAAATAGAAATTAGCTTTTGGAGAGATGGCTGAGTGGTTGATAGCTCCGGTCTTGAAAACCGGTATAGTTCGAAACAAAGAACTATCGAGGGTTCGAATCCCCCTCTCTCCTTTTTCTTGGCGAATGGATTTTTTTATTTTCTTGATTTAGGTTGGCTCGGTTTTTTCGGGCTCGGCTAAGTAGTGATATAGCCGAGCCCGAAAAAAGATTAGATATAAATGAATTGAAAAAGAAAATCTTTTTTCAATATGATCTCCTCGACTCAACTCAATATGTATACTAAAATCAAAGTGATTCTTACGTCAAGCATTGGATTTCATGTCTCAATTAAGAGGAGTCATGGAAAGAACAGGCTCCAAATCTCTATCAATTCCTTTTTCAAATCCTGCGGCAGCTGCGCGAGCTCTTCCCGCGTGCCATAAATGACCTACGAATAGGAAGAAGCCTAGAACAAAATGAGAAGTAGCTAACCAACTTCTAGGAGAGACATAATTGACTGCATTAATCTCTGTAGCTACGCCACCCACGGAATTTAAAGAACCTAAAGGAGCATGAGTCATATATTCTGCGGAACGACGTTCTTGCCAAGGCTGTATATCTTTTTTCAGTCTACTCAAGTCCAAACCATTAGGACCTCTTAGAGGTTCTAACCAGGGAGCACGCAGATCCCAAAAACGCATAGTTTCTCCTCCAAAAATGACTTCTCCGGTCGGAGAACGCATTAGATATTTACCTAAACCGGTAGGCCCTTGAGCGGAGCCTACATTAGCTCCAAGACGTTGGTCTCTAACTAGAAAAGTAAATGCTTGAGCTTGAGAAGCTTCCGGTCCAGTGGGACCATAAAACTCACTAGGATAAGCAGTATTATTAAACCAGACAAAGCAACAAGCTATAAAACCAAAAACGGCTAAAGCACCTAAACTATAAGATAAGTAAGCTTCCCCAGACCATACTAGTGCACGCCGAGCCCATGCAAAGGGCTTGGTTAAGATATGCCAGATTCCACCAAGTATACAAATAGAACCCAACCATACATGCCCCCCAATTATATCTTCCAAATCGTCCACACTAACAATCCAACCTTCTCCCCCAAAAGGCGATTTTAGTAAATAACCAAATATAATGCTTGGACTAAGGGTTAAGTTGGTAATTTTTCTTACATCTCCCCCTCCCGGAGCCCAGGTATCATATATACCCCCAAAATAAAAAGCCTTCAATACTAGAAGAAAAGCCCCTATACCTAACAAAATTAAGTGAATACCTAAAATAGTAGTCATTTTATTTCTATCTTTCCATACATAACCAAAGAATGGAAAAGATTCTTCAAGAGTCTCAGGTCCCAGAAGTGCATGATAAATACCGCCAAAGCCCAATACTGCAGAGGAAATTAAGTGAAGTACTCCAGACACAAAGTATGGAAAGGTGTCGATAACTTCCCCTCCAGGACCTACCCCCCATCCTAGAGTAGCTAGATGGGGAAGTAAAATTAAGCCTTGTTCATACATGGGCTTCTCGGGTACGAAATGAGCAACTTCAAATAGGTTCATTGCTCCGGCCCAGAATACTATTAATCCGGCATGGGCTACATGGGCCCCCAGTAGTTTACCGGATAAATTGATAAGTCGGGCATTCCCGGCCCACCAAGCAAAACCAGTCGTTTCTTGGTCACGACCAGTTAAAGGTAAAGTTCCATTAAAGAGCGTTTCCACGTGGTAGAACCTCCTCAGGGAATATAAGGTTTTCATGAGGCTGATCTTGAGCCGCCATCCACGCACGAATACCTTCGTTTAAGAGAATATTTTTGGTGTAGAAAGTCTCAAATTCAGGATCTTCCGCTGCGCGGATTTCTTGAGAAACAAAGTCATAGGCACGTAGGTTCAGGGCCAGACCGACTACTCCAAGAGCACTCATCCATAAACCAGTTACTGGTACAAATAACATAAAGAAATGTAACCAACGTTTATTGGAAAAAGCAACCCCAAAGATTTGGGACCAAAAGCGGTTAGCAGTAACCATGGAATAAGTTTCTTCTGCTTGGGTTGGGTTAAAAGCACGGAATGTATTTGCGCCATCACCATCTTCAAATAAGGTATTTTCTACGGTAGCGCCATGAATAGCGCATAGTAGGGCAGCGCCCAATACACCAGCAACTCCCATCATATGAAATGGGTTTAATGTCCAATTATGAAACCCTTGGAAAAAGAGAATGAATCGAAATATAGCTGCTACACCAAAACTAGGCGCAAAGAACCAACCAGACTGGCCCAGTGGATAAATCAGGAATACAGAAACAAAAACAGCAATTGGACCGGAGAATGCGATTGCATTATAAGGCCGCAATTGAACAGATCGAGCAAGTTCAAATTGACGTAACATAAAACCTATTAATCCGAAAGCACCGTGAAGAGCAACAAAAGTCCACAGACCACCTAATTGACACCAACGGGTCAAATCTCCCTGTGCTTCAGGACCCCACAGTAACAACAAAGAATGTGCTAAACTATTAGCAGGAGTAGAGACTGCTGCAGTTAAGAAGTTACAACCTTCCAAATAGGAACTTGCCAATCCATGAGTATACCATGAAGTTACAAAGGTGGTACCTGTGAACCAACCCCCGACGGCAAAATAGGCGCAAGGAAAGAGCAATAGACCGGACCAACCCACAAAAACAAAACGGTCCCTCCGTAACCAGTCATCCATAATATCAAATAAATCATTTTGATCTTTGGTAAATTTACCAAGAGCTATAGTCATAGTAATCCTCCTATTCAACTACTTCAAACCATTTCCGAACACCTCCTAGCATTTTCAGCGATGGAACCTTCGAGGCTTTTTTCATTTTATATATAATATGATTTCTCGTAGACTGTCCCTTCTTTTCTACTGGGGTTCGAATAGAAAAATTCTTTTTTTGTCCATTGATATCTAATCTAGGGCAAATCCATTAACTTAATTAATTGGCTTATTCCTTTCTATTCTAACAAAATTCCCTAAGTCATAACTCGAAAATTGTCTTATGACTCATAAATCATCCTAGAAATACATTTTTAAAAGAACTATTCCATAAACAAATGATCGATCGCTTTTATTACTCTCGTTACCAGCGGATCCCCAGACATACTACTCTGCTTTTATCAAATAAGATTTTTTTTTAAATCTTGTTCGTGAAATAAAAAAAAAATAGTTTTCTATATTATTCGAATTTGTATGTCTAGAAAACTACTAGAGGATCCTATTTTTACTTTCTATTTTACATTGATTTCTTTTATTGTATTCTTTGTTCTATTTTTATGTCATTCAGATGAATCTAATTCCGACGTATACCCTTTCTTGCGGATCGAGGTAATAAATTGGACTATTTTTCTCTATTTATTTTTTTATCAATCTGTCCTATTTTTGAATATTCTAGGGAATTGGATTAATAATAATAGATTCTAAGTGAAAGTTTCGTCCAATAATTGCCTTCCAAATCTCGTATGCATCATAGATATGAAAACCAAATGTTTGATACTCGAAGTCATGATTGGATGGATTTTTCTATTCTTTTTATAGACATATCTTCTATTTTTATAGACATATCTTAAAGAAATAATAGAAATCAATTTGGATCTTTTCTTGTATTCGGAAAAAAGATATTTGGAAGTCAAATGACTTGTCTGTTGGAACTTAGAATAAGCCCTCCCATTGGAGGAGAGGAGTAGCAATTGATTCCTAGGAACAATAAGATTTTATCCAAAATATCGACGGATTCTTGCAGAGTTAGAACCAAAAAGGTATTAAAAACAAAAAAAGATACACTGTTCGAATTTCATTTCTATCCAATTTGAATATCAGAATAGTGGATATAGTTCTGATTCAATAGGTTAGGTCCACTTACTTTTTTTAGAATCTTTCTCTTTATTCGATTGGAATAATCGAAAATAGGAGTATCTTACAATTGAAGCAAATATCACATTCTAAAAAAAGAAATATATATATATAGAAAAGAATACTATTTCCCTTTCTAACTAGAATGAGTTTACTCTATTCGAATGATAACAATAACTTAATAGAGTTTAAATTCTAAATTCTATTTTTTATAATGAAATTCCACTATTCCTTAGTTTTTTTTATTTTATTACAAACAGAAACTTCTTACAAATATCAAGAATATTTGTATATCTTCCTTCAAATAGGAATGATCAAAAAAAAAGCCCTTTATCAGATTTGAACCGATGACTTACGCCTTACCATGGCGTTACTCTACCGCTGAGTTAAAAGGGCGCCGTTTGAGTCAATTCCCGAATTCAGAATCAGCCAATATGAATATGAGTTTAGTACATCTATTTCCAATATTTCTGAATCTTTGATAAATGGATTCTATCCTGTCCCTCAACTCAATTCTTATTGATCTTCATCCTTTTTTTTTTACCCCATTTCCGGATTCATTCTCGTTTTTTTATTTCCCGACTTTAGTGTTAAATAGAAATATACCTAATTCAATCTTCTTAACACTGAATGAAAGTGAAAGAAATAAGGTGTTAATGCCCCCCTGTTCCAGCAAATCAATTATTCACAGAAAGGATTCGATGTTTATTTTGGTTTCTTTCGCATTACTTCGTTTTATTTTGTATGTTGTTGAATTCTAGATTGGTGATTGGAATGAACCATTTCGAAATCGAAAGGATGAATCCAAAAATTGTAAGGAATTCTTAAAGATGGGAAGATCCTTCTGATCGAATAATTCTATTGACAATTTCAAAAAACTGTTCATACTATGAACATAGTAGAATGGAGGTCGGGCAAGGCTGCCCCCATCGTCTAGCGGTTTAGGACATCTCTCTTTCAAGGAGGCAACGGGGATTCGACTTCCCCTGGGGGTAGGGTACTACGAAAGGAAATGGATCAGGGATTATCAATAAAGACTAAATTGGATTCTTCCTGGGTCGATGCCCGAGCGGTTAATGGGGACGGACTGTAAATTCGTTGGCAATATGTCTACGCTGGTTCAAATCCAGCTCGGCCCAAAAAGAAAATATTTACGGATCCACCATGAAATGATAGAACCCATTTGGTGTTCTCTTAAAATCACCAATGGGTTCGGATACAGAAGATTAGAATCTCGAGTCCTATGTCTTTTTTCCATATTACTTACATATTTTTTCCACAAATTAGGATTTTGCAAAATTCCTATCGGGATCTGTAACTTTAAAGTCTAAGGAAAGGGTTCAAGTTAAAAAACAAAAAAGAGTCTTTTTTGTTTCCTTGATTCATTTATTTTGAAATCAAGTTGGCAATAACGAACGGATTGCGATGCGAGTCATCCGTGTCGATAAAGTGCAGACCCATCCAAATAGGAATATATATAGACGTAAGCCCCTTTATTTATACAGGGGTTCTAATCTCAAATAGAAAAACAAAGAGTTTGGATTAAATTGTAAGAATATATATGTATACTATACGACTTTTTCCCTGGGATTGTAGTTCAATTGGTCAGAGCACCGCCCTGTCAAGGCGGAAGCTGCGGGTTCGAGTCCCGTCAGTCCCGATGGATACAAATCCAAAAAATATCAATGGATTTCGTGTATGAAAGGGAATAAAAAAAAATATCATTTCGAACGGGTATCCCCCTTTTTCTTTCTTTTTTAGTTTTAGGGAAAGGTTCGGACAAAGAACGAAAAAGGACTTTTTGATTGCATCAGAAAGTCATTTTCTTATTTGGTATGGATAAAACATCTTCCGATGTTATACTATTCAATTCTCGACCATGAATTATTGATTTGATAGCTCACATATAGTTATTCGTGATATGGATCCGATTGGATATCATCGAGATCCTATCTATATTATACCATTGAATTTAGTGACGAAATATTTTTTATTTCTATGGGATTAAATCCCGAAGTATTTATTAGAAATTAAAGAGAAAGAAAACATAGAGATTATGGAAGTAAATATTCTCGCATTTATAGCTACTGCACTCTTCATTCTAGTTCCTACTGCCTTTTTACTTATAATTTATGTAAAAACGGTAAGTCAAAGTGACTAATTTTACTGCAACATGACTTCTTATTTCTTAGCAATGATTGAAGAAAAAAATGAAAAAAGGATTTCTATTTCTTTTAATCTTTGTTTTAAATAAAATGATCAGACTACAACCAGCAGAATTCTATTAACCATATAGTAGAAAGAAATCAAATCTATTTCTTTCTACTATATTCTCTATTACGGTAGGAGTAGGATAAAAATAGAATGTTTTACTACAAAAAAAAGAGTTCATATGGAGGAACCAATCTATCATTTTCTTTTCATATGGATATATGGATATCGATCTATAGATATATATGGAATGTCAATTCCATGGCGCCCACATTTTTCTTTATTTCATCTAAATCTATTCTATTTGTATTGGTTCCAATCAATCGGAAATAATTCAAAAGCAACGCCATTTTTATTCTTCTTATTTTCATTTTTAGATTTAAGATTCTTTATCAGAATCCCGGTAACTAATAAATAAAAATAAAGAATCTTTTTAGTATTCGAAAATTGAAATGGATTAAATTGAATAGAAATCTTCAAAATAATTGGGTTTGGAATAGTAATCCGTTTCCAATTATCTGGATTCCCGGGATATCAAGATGGCAACAATTGAAATATTTGTTCAAAGAGTTTTTTTCAATATTATATATATACATGGAATATATTAAACCACTGGAAGGAATACAAGAGAATTTCTAAATCCAGATAGAATTGCATTTCATTAATTAGTATTAATTAAATAACTAAAATAGTTCAAAACTGGAAGAACCCAGCTATAAAACAATTGAGACAGTTTGATCCCTTAACTCAATTAGTATTACCTTTAGAGTCCACTTCTTCCCCATACTACAAGGGAAAGGGAAAATGTAAAAACTACCATTAAAGCAGCCCAAGCAAGACTTACTATATCCATGTCAATTATGTCTCCTATCTATATCAATATGAATAAATTCTTTTATTAATTCTTTGTTTTATTGTTTACTTATTTTTCTTGTATTCTTTTTGTTTTTCTTTTTCACTAAAAATTGGAAAATATCTTCCAATAATAGTGGAATCGCTGGTACAGAGTCAAAAAAGGATTCCATTCCGTCCTAACACCATTGACGAAACATCTAATTAGAACATCTAGCAAGTTCTTATCCGATTTGGAGTAGAATTGAAAAATTGGAAGCATAAATAAAAAATATACTTAGAAGTAGTAAGGTAATGAATCCTACTAATAGGTAGGAACTATGTTTTCTTTTCCCCCATTTCATTAAGTAAAAAAGAATGAATCAAGATAGATTCCTTTACATACTCTTATTTGCATCTGTTCGTTCCATTGGATCTAATCCTTATTGTATCTCGATTCGTTCTCTAAAACAATTGGAAAACAGCCTATTCAATTCTTTTACTTTTACTATAGATTACCCCAAAGAAAGAGTTTTGTTTTTCTTAGAATGGAAATGGAATAGAAATATATTTCTAATATAGACTCATGATTCTATTCTTTTTTTTTTTTTTTAAGTTAATTACGAAAGTTGTATTTGGTGAATTCAATTCCCGCTCTTTTTTGTTTGTCCATTCCTTTACTATCTATCTATTTCGACATAAACAATAAGGAATAGGACTCTAGGAAAAGACAAATTATCCATCCTAGAATCCTGTTTTCCCTTTTTCTATTTCTACTTTACTTAAGATTCTGTACCTACCTATTTTTTGAGGTAATTCTATTACAATAGAAATTAGAAGATTTCTAGAACATTAAAATCCGAAAACAGCAACATAATCATATGGTTCGAATTAATTGTGCAGTTGAAAAAAAAAAAACCAAGAACCAAATAGTCTTCTTCACAATATCCATACCATGACTGACTAATTCTACGGTACAAGGAATTTTCTAAATATAGTATACAAAAACTAGAAAGAACCAATGGTCTTTACAGAATTTATCAACAAAAATGGAGTTCTTTTTACCAGCTTAATATGTGGATTAATTCAAATTCCTAAAAATTCATTTCGAACAATTGAACCTTCTCAAATTGTTTCTTTTTAAGAACCAAAAAGATTTGTGCCAAAATAATAGATGCCAAGAAGAGCAAGAGACCTTGGACACGTAATGGATCTTGAAGCACTATTTCTGCATCCCCCTGACCAAATCCACCCACATTAGGATTACTCGTTAATGGTTGATCAAGTTTGATGGATTCACCCTCTGAAACAAGAAGTTCTGGTCCTGGCGGTAGAATATCAATCACTTCACGTCCATCTGATGCATCTACTATCGTTATTTCGTATCCACCTTTTTCTTTTCGTATTATTTTGTTTACTACACCTGTTGCTGTAGCATTATAAACATTATTATTACTTTTGCTTCCGTCGGGATAAATCTGACCCCTTCCCCTGTTCCCGCCTACGTATAGAGGATATTTTAAGAAGTAAACATCTCTCTTAGTAGCAGGATCCGGCGAAAGAATAGGAAAGGTAATTTCACTATATTTTTTCCCAGAAACGGGGCCTATCACAAGAATATTTTTTTTTGTGGGACGATAGCTTTGAAAAGACAAATTACCTATCTTTTCTTTAATTTCGGGCGAAAGACGATGAGGAGGGGCCAATTCAAAACCCTCTGGTAAAATAAGAATAGCTCCTACATTCAAAGCCCCCTTTTTACCATTAGCAAGAACTTGTTTCACTTGCATATCATAAGGAATTCGAACAACTGCTTCAAATACAGTATCGGGAAGTACCGCTTGTGGAACCTCAATATCTACGGGCTTATTAGCTAAATGGCAATTAGCACATACAATCCGGCCGGTAGCTTCTCGAGGATTTTCATAACCTTGTTGGGCAAAAATGGGATATGCATTTGAAATGGGTGCTCGAGTTATTATATGGATCATGAGCAATACGGAAATAGATCGGGTAATCTCTTTCTTTATCCAAGAAAAAGCATTTCTAGTTTGCATGGTCCAATCCTTGATCTTGAAAATTTCTACAATAAAATTAGGTAGGGAACTGTGCCAGTTCCCTATCCATGATTCTGCTATTTACTCCAATTATTTGCCTATAATATAGGAAGAATACGAGTAAAACGAAAACGAATAAGTGAAATTTGGAATGTTTAGCTTTTATATAAAAAAAACCAATTTTAGAATTGGATCAGTAGGTCGTTTTTTCAGTCATTCACGGAATGGAATTGAATCATAAATCAATAAAAGCGACGGAGATACACGATTTAAATAACGGAAAATCCAGTATTTTAAAATCGTATCTAAAATGGCTGGCAAAATAGAAACAAGAAAAGATATAATATGATCATTCGGAGTAAATCCAAAATCTTTATAGACAGACCAAATCATTAGTTCCCAAAGACCAGTCGAATGGTATCCTACAGATAAATCAATTAAGAAAAGAATAGAAAAAGCTTTTATTGTGTCACTTAAGTTATATAGAAATTCTTGAACCCAAGAGTTAAGAATAATGAGTTCTTGATTACCCCTAATAGAATAAACACTTAGAATAAGGAAACATATTATATTTGTAAAGAAATGCAAAATCGTATGGATATGATCTTGGTTGTTCGTCTGAATCAATTGGATGGTCTCTTTGTAGATTTCGATACGAAGGTTTTGTAAATGTGTTTCCGGGTATTCCTTTAGCATTTCATCCAAGAGGAACAGTTCCTCGAACTCTAGGAATTTCTTTAAAATACTTTTTTCTTGAATAGTATTCAAGAAAATTTCGGATTCTTTCGTATTCCACCAATTAGTAATCCAAGATTCCAGACTTTTCTTAAATGTAAAAGAGATGCACCAGGGCAAAAAGACTATAGATGTAAGACATAGAAGGGGAATGAATGCTTTCTTTTTTGCCATTTTTCGTCCTCAGTTTCATCTCATTTTTAACTCTATATATTCTATCTAGAATAATATTTCTATCAAGCATAAGTTCTATTACAAGTAAATACAAGTAATAGAGCAGTTTAGCCTATATCAATTGATATATTATAGGCTAAACTCCCTTTTTTATTCGTAATTTGGTTGAATTATTCTTCCTCTTCCTCCTGGAAGTAAACCTCTTCAAGGACTTGGAGTGGTATATTTAAGAATCTGGACAATTCAGCACCATGTTCCATAAGGGTGTATGTGCGCCCGTTATTAGAAGGAGTAATGGGTAAGATCCCCTGTTCTCTGGTTTGAATATAAAGGACATCACCAAATATTAGATCACTCTTTAGTATGAGGCACATAATATCTTTTAGCCGAATGTGAAGAACAGTACGACCTTCAAATGGAAATCCATAACGAATAATATATAGCATTCCTTTTGTTTTATCGAAACAATTAGTTCCGCTGTGAACATTTGAGTAGTTCATGTAAAAAAACAGGAAACCCACGAGGATACACAAGATTCCTTTGCCAAGCAGAAAAAGCCGAGTATTAACTGGCACATCGACGACCCGGTCAATCGGGAACTCGAAAAATTCAGTCCTTATATTATTGGACATATAGAAACGATATAGAGAATCTAACCCTAAATAAAAATGGAGATAAGAACCGATAATAAACCAAACATTTCGGAAACCCGGGATAGTGTCAATCCAAATGTCTTTTGATACGTAATAGTTAAGCACGTTTTTGCGTGTCACCCAGCGAATTATCTTCATGCCGTTTTGGAATAAATAGGGTGCAACACGCCTTCCAAATTTTCTTTGAAACAAGAAGAGAAAAACGGAAATCAAAAACGAGACCAAGTTATCTTGCGTAACTTGGGTTATTGCAAGGCCCATATTGATTACTTTTATCACAATAAGTAGTAAACCCCCGTTCAAAAAAAGGGTCAAAAAAATAACAAAAATTATTTTCCTTTTTTTCAAGGAAAATAAAAAGATCTTTTTCAAGATCCTTTGTAACACTTGGATTAAGCCCATGGAAGTACCCCCTAAACATTCTAAAAATTTTTATTTTTAATAAACAAATTTTTGTAACAACTTGCTTATTAAAAATACAATGAATATTTTTAGGATTGAATCTCCTGATCCAAATTGAAAAATATGTTTTATAGTGATTCGTTTTGATTTTTAGTCAAAGGAACGAAACCATGGAACTGAAATAACTCAGTTAAAAACTGCTTTAAAAAATGACGTGGTACGACTGAATCCAATACTCCCTTGTCGAATAAAAGGTCAGCCGATTGGGAACCTTCAGGCACTTCCACATTTAACAATTGTTCAATTACTCTTTTACCCGCAAATGCAATGGTTGCGTTTGGTTCCGCAATAATGATATCCCCCAACATTGCAAAACTAGCTGTTACCCCACCAGTAGTCGGAGATGTAAGTATCGCTACATAGAATAACTTTTGATTTATTTGATAATTATATAAAGCAGAAGAAATTTTAGCCATTTGCATTAAGCTCAAACTTCCTTCTTGCATACGCGCTCCTCCGGA